>PVLD010005208.1:0-115008 GCA_004027595.1 Dinomys branickii
TTTTGTTCTTCTGTCTTCCCTTTTTTGGGTATCAGATTCAAAATATTGAGCATTAGATTCCCCAGGCAGTTCAGCAGGCAAAGGTCTGCTGCAGAGGCTGCTCCAATGACTTTTCTTTGGGGGAATGTCCCTTAAGCTTTCTGCTGAGAGTTCCGCTTAAAAGGCTGTACAGAAGTTATTTAGCTACTCCCTAGCGAGAGACCTGGGTGAGGTGTGTGAGACCACTCTCCCGCCCTCCCAGGGTTCCCTGCAGGTATAGGAATGGATCTCCTCCCCCACTCGGTGATCTGGTCGCGAGCGCAGATAGCTCACCAGTTTTCGGAGTCCCTGCAGGCAGGAAGGTTCCAAGGTGCCAGTTTTTGTGCTATGCTCGCGATCCGCCGCTCGCAGCCACTTGTTTCCTTGCGCTCTCCGGATCTGGGGGAGGGAGCGGGATGCTCTGCTCCTAGGCTGCGCAGCCTGCCCGATGAGCGCGAAATGTGAGATTGCCGGGCGTTGCCGCTGCTAAAAAGCCGATCTCTGTCGGGAGTCGCTGGAAAGCTGCGCCGGCTCGGGAGGCGGGAGGGACCGAGCTGGCTGTGGCCCCCAGGGCTCTCGGACCCAGCCAAGCCCCCTACCCGAGCGGAGCGTCCCCGGCTCCCAGCGTCTGGGGCTTTCCCGCGTCTCGCCACGGCAGTTTGGGCCGCCCTACCGCATCTCCCCCGGCAGCTCAGAGAAACACGTTCAGTTTGATCTTCCCAGCCGAGGTCCCGGCATTCACGCTCGCCAAGTCTGTCTCGAGCTGGTGGTGTTTATCAAGGTGGATCGCTCCTTTGCTGCTCACCTGGTCGCCATCTTCCCGGAAGTCCCCCGAAAAATTTCTTTTTAAACAGAATGAATTGGTGATTTGGGGATTTAAAAAATTAATCTTGCTTATTTTTTGGGGGGGTTCAAATTTCTGTGTTCATGGAAGAAGAGTCCATTTTGGAGTTACCTTCTAGGAAAACATTTTTTTTAGAAATTGATATAATTTTGTCCTTAGTAGGCTTCTGTATATGGTGCTTACTAAACCAGGCATTGATTTCTTTCATACATCTACATCTATATATTTATATATAAAGAGATTTAAAATAGCTTGATTAAAATATGATTTACACACTGTAGAACTCACCCATTTAATTGTACCCTTGAATGCTCTCAGTTTAATTACGGAGCTGTGCCATCATCCCCACGAGCTCATTTCAGAGTACTTTCGTCACTTCAGGAAGAACTCTCTTTCCCCCTCGTGCTCACTACCTGTGCGATACGCCAGGCCAGCCCTAGCGCAGTTCTACTCTTCTTTGTGTTTTATGAATTTTTTTTTCCTGAGACTTTTCATCCAAGTACAATCCTATGATACCTGGTATTTTGTGACTGGCTTCTAGGCTTAACATAGTGTTTTTGTGGTTTACCATTGTAACACCCTACATCAATATTTTGTTTTTTTTTTTTGAGGAATTATTTTCCACCATATGGATATATCATATTTTATTTATCCATTCATTAATTGATGGATGTTTAAATTTTCTGCAATGCTTTGGCTAGTATGAGTAATGATGCTATGAACGTTCATATGCAAGTGTTTTTTTTTAAACTAGATGCATACTTTCAGTTTTTTGGCATATATTAGAAGTGGAATGGGCAATGTGCTGGACAACAGAACAGCTAAAGAAACATCATAGGGTATTTATTATCTAAATTCTCTGCAGCAAGCAATACTACACAGAATTTATATGTTACCATATTTGTACATTACTGCATTGGTTTTTCTCTGCTTATGAGACTTTTTTTCCCTAAGATGTGAATACCTTTCCCTATCTCTATCCTTTGTGATGATGGATGGAAGATTTTGTCCAAAAAGCCTGCCACAAAAAAGGAAAGTTTGCTGACTCTTTCGCCAGGCCCTTGTGGGGCATACATGTTTGGCGGTATACACATCCAGTTATAACCTTATTTCACTGGAGGTGACTTCACTGGGTCAGTCTCTCTCTCATGAGGCAAGTAGTGATAGTGATCAAGCCAGCACAACGTTAGTTGCAGAGCTGTGTGAGCATTACACAGAGACCTTGATGTGATTTATCCACGAACAACAGTCAACAGTTGTGATTTGTTACTGCCAGGTTTTGCTGGAGAGCAATAAAAGGGAAAGAAGTCATCAAGGGTGCAGCGAATGACAAAGGCCCACATAAAGGCATTTGACTAATGGAGCTTCTGGAATATTTACACAGTGGCTTTTAAATACTAGCAGTCACATGCAAGCCAGAGACACATCTCTTCAAGGGCAGCACCTGTCTTAACATTGAGGGAAGCCTTCAGGGAGCTGATGAGGCTGTCTCTCCCATCCCCACATTACACTTTAAGGGAAACTTATCTAGCTGAGACTAAAATGTGCAGTTAGTAACGTCTAACAGGGTTCTTACCAGAAGCAGGCACTGCCTTGCTTCCTGAATCTTGCTGTGATTTCCTCTATTGCTTTTATCTTTTTCCTGACCTTCCTTGTTGTCCTCAGTATCTCTTTAGCTTTTAAATTGTTATTATTATTATTATTATTATTATTATTATTGTTATTATGATAAGAAACAAGTCATGCTGATGAAACTACAAACCCCTTCAGAAATAGAAAATGTCACATGAGGTCTCCCAGATCACTAATGGTAAACATAAAGCAATGAGTGAAATAAAAATAAAATTGACGACGTGTAAAACAGCAAAGCGGTTGAGGTGCTATAGCCGAGAGATCAGGTCACAGAAGCCGGGACCTCAAGAACAAAGCAATGTGTGACAGGTACGTTACAACAATATTGAAAGGAAGAAATGCTTTTTATATGCTTTGTTGCTATGGTTCTGAACATCGGAGCCAGGGTCTTACTATGTTGCCTACATTGGTCTTAAACTCTCGGGATCAAATGATTTTCTTGTGCTGTAATTACGGGTGTACACCTCTGAGTCTGCCTTAAAGCTGACCAGACTGGTACAAGGACATACGCAGAAACTGTTGTGTGTCAGTATTTTTGTGACTGTTTTTATTGTGACCTAAAGTTGTAATAAATGCAAATCCACATGGTTTTGTATTATTGACCAAAAGTTTTGCAAAATATTGTGACATGTGGGATATTTTCTATTCCATTAAATTCTATTCAGTTGTTTAAAAAATATTCATCATGACCAATTATAATGATTCCATGACTCACTCACAGAAGCAAACTCACCGGTGTGAGCAGTAACCGAGGCCTGCAGGGCTATAACAGGAGACCAAGGAACTGGATCAGTGTGGGATGTGTGAGGCTAGCTAGAGCTGGTATACTATGAGTAAGTGAGGAATTACAGGTCAGGCCAGCTCAAGGGTCATTTACTCAGCATCACTTGGAAGAGCTGAGAATGAGTATTAGAACTCTGCTTAGTTTTTATGAATGTAATCATGACTCATGCTCCAGGCATCTAAATTGAGCAGGTGAAAATAAGTATTGCAGAGCTGATAGGATTCATGACATAGCACGGGTTTCGGTATTCTCAACAAATTCCACCGCTGTTCCCACAATTCCTATGGTTGCTGTGATAAATGACAGACTAATAGACCTTGGCTAATTCTGTCAGTGTGCTGATATCAAGTGCAAAGAACAGACACATATCATATCTGGGTTAGTGCTACCTCAAGAAGAGAAATTTGTGCCTGGAGGTACATACTACATGTAGCGTTATGGCTAAGAGATTGGGTAGAGGATTCCAACAGAATCTGTTCCCATTTTGTTTCTAATCCCTTAATTGCTGAGTGACTGTGTGTGAGTTAACTGTCCCTTAAGTTCTCCCCTGTGATGGGGGAATAATGGGTGTTACAGAAAAATAAGATGAGATAAGGGCTGCTAAGTGTCCATCATCACCCCTGATATGGAGCCATTTCTTGTCTAATCATACACTTAGGAAGTATCTTCCCGTCCTCTGACAGAGCAAGAGTCACGGGGCAGTGATCGTTCATGGAGGGTGGGAAAAGCATATTTGATTTGAGAATGTGCTGCAGGAAATTTGGCCATGACTTCATTCTGTCTTGAGTCTTATGCTGCATCGCGGGCTGTGAGCCTCTGGTTTTCACTCAAGTTAAGATAGACAAGAAGCTTCAGTGGACTCTTAGGAAGGGAATGTAAACCTTGAGTTACAATTCAAATCTCAAATACTTCAGGAGAGTTCCTGCACCACTGCCTCAACCCTGAGGAAATTTTAGCAGCTGATGAGCTCCAGGGTGCTTCCCCGCGCAACAGTCAGAACAGCGGAGGTGGGCACACTGCCATTTATTCAGGGAACAGCAGAATCATGCAAAATCATTGAGGACAGCAAAACCACAGACTTCTATTTTAGAAGATGGCATAGGTATAAATTTCCTGTTGGAGTTTCAGTAAGGAAAGTACTGTTTTAATTCATATTTGAGCTAAGTGGGCTTGCAGGTTGAGAACTTGTGGAGAGAGAAATGTTTAGGAAGCAGGGCTGGGAAAGAATAAAAGGGTTTATTTTGAAGAGAGAAGTTTAAATAGAAATTAGATAATTCCTTACAGCTAGGCAGAATGCGATATAGCAGAAAGACAAAACGCATATGGCAGGCTGAGGGCTAGTTTTGCTTTTGAATTAGCTGTGCAATCTTCAACTCTTTCTTTGCTATTAAATGAGTGGCAAGACTGGTAATTCTTGGAAATAATGGCCAGCTGAGGTCTTCAAGGTGCCCATTTCTTAATTTCTTTATGAATTGATCAACATTATGGAGTCATTTCTGGAACATATGATTCCCTTGGACAGATAGGGTGGTCATCAAGAGATAAAATACAGGGTAGAATGCAGTAGGACTCAGGAGACAGATAACTTCAGAAAAGTGAGGTTTGTTTATCTAGAACCACCTAGGATTGCTTAGAGCAGAGATAGAATGCATTTGAAAAGGCGTTTCAAAGATAGCACATTCTGGGTAATCAGTAGGTACAGAGGAATTCAGGGAGCGGGGGCAGCACAGGCACAGGTACAGAACCCAAAGTGTGTCCCGGAGGCAAGATGTGCTAAGGAAATGGAATGTGATGTTCTTTGGCTGGAGTTCAGACGCTTTAAGGCAGACAGGGACAGAGAAAGCCAGATTGAGGGGCTGCAGGAAAGGTAAAGTCTGCCCCTGCTCAGCAGGCAATCATGAAAGCTTCTGCAAAGAGGGGTGAAAAGCTAAGAGTCCAAACAAATGATCATTTTTTCCTACACCTCAATGTCTTCTTTTCGTCCATATAACTTAGGCTGCCTGGGTTTAAATTCTATCCTCATCATTTACTATCCAGAGGAAGCTGAGACCATTATTTAACCTTGCAAAGTACCAGTTTCTGAACCTGTAGGTGAAATAACCTATTTTCTAAGGCTCTTTTAGACATGAAATAAAATGATAGGTAAAATCACTTAACAGAGAGACTGGTAAAAAGCCGCACTCACTGAGTGATAATTGCTGCTTTTACTGTTATTATGTTCTGGCCATTTAATGACAGCAGCGTGCAGCTGTCTAACTAGGGTTTTCCGGGTGGAGCCTCCTCTGACTTTTTGGAATCAGGGAAGCGACCTGGTGGTTTTCACTGCTATTGGTAAACTCTTGGAACAGAAAAGGTCTCTGGGTTTTAGAGGTTTGGAAGTATTTCTTAACATTTTAGAGTTAGAGTAATAGGTGCCTACTCTCTTAAAGCACTTCCTTTGTATTTATGGAAACATTCCTTTGAAAATTATCTTAATTGATTTGCCAATTAAAAGGGTCCGGCCTTTTGTAATATTTTATAATAAAAATCCTAGCCAGTGACTGTCTTGGAGGTTTACTTGTTTTGTTAATGCCATAGATATGGGTAGCATAGAAACAGCCTGTCCTGTGGAGTTTGAGTCATGGTGTGTCTCTTCCCAGCTGCATGATAATGTGGACCATGTTGTGCCCAGGGAGTGTGACCAGGTAGAGAAGACCAAAACCATCACACTGTTTATCCCCTGAGATGAAAAATGGGCTCTGAAGTCATGCTGCATATTTCTGAGAAACTTCCAGAAAAGTCAAGATGGCCGCTGGATGCCTCCTTTTCCTTTGGTGTGTCTAACTAGCTTAATTAAACATAAACATTAATGCCAAAAGTGGAGAGCAATGGTTCAGACCTCAGGATGCTCGCTACTGCTAATTATTTAAGTATTATTCATAGGAAAACCCCAACAGTAAGACACCAAAACATAGTTTACTTTTGTCAAAATTATAAGAAAGTTCAAATCCATTGTGTGGAAATCATATATAATTATTATTAGTTAAATTATTTAGATCATCATTTATATATAGCTTTTAAATTGTGTATGTAATTGAATATGTATATAAAATGAAATATATGATAAGAGGACACACTATGTGGCGAGAGCTGTTTATACAGAGAGTGCTATGTGGATAGGCTTCCTAATAGCAATGATTCATTTAACTTCACAAGTCTTGTGAAACAGCTATTCCCACTTTATAAGTGAGGAAACTGATTTTTAGTAAGTTAAACCACTTGCTCACAGAAATAGTCAGTACTCTTTTTATGCAACTTGGAGATACTAGAGGTGGAGTCCCTAAGGAAAAGATTGTGAATGACTCTGAATACCACCATCACTGATGAGAAAGAGTGGAGGAATTTATGTTTTACTTTCCTAGGCAGCAGAACTGAGGGAGGAAGGCTACAAGCCTTGGAATTTCACTGGCTGTGTTTGGATCTGAGCTTCATTGCTTAACCTCATTACTCACTATTGGTCAAATTATGTGGACTTCACAACCAACTTTCTAATCTGTAAAATGGGAACAGCGAGGGTACCTCTTCCCGGGGGGGGGCTAATGAACTAATTTAAATAAAATAGAGGGCACAGGGCCCAGTAAAAGCTCAATAAAGATATAGAAACTACTGTTATTTCCAATAGTAATTCCTTACCCGAGGCCTGTGTGGAGCGAATGCTCACATAGAAATACAAGCAGCCATCCTTCAAGATGCAGTAGTGCTGGATCCACGAATCCATGTTTCTGTCCAACTGGTGCAGAAGACCCAGGCACTCAGGGTTCTTGATAGCCAGGGGTGGGAGGCTGCTGTTGTGCAGAGTCACATCTTCCCAGACATGGCTCTGCAGGTGAAGCACAAAGAGATGCTCTGAGTGGTCACCCGGAACCAAAGGCCATTGACTTCCAGGGCCAGCAGCACCGTGTCTGTTTGGCTTTGGGGAGGTCACTGCCCTCAGTGGTCCTGTTGCTAAGACAGTCTGAAGACTTGAGCAACAAGTTCAGAAACCATAACTTCCCCATTGTCCCTAGAGAACTTTTCTTCCTTTTCAAACCCCCTGGAATCCCTTCTCTTTGACTTCTGTTACATTCAAAGGAAATCAAAAGACTATCAGCCAAAGAGCAGGGAGGTCCTGTTCAGAAAAAAGAAATGGAAATAGACACCTCAGCAAAGACTGTTTTTAACATCCCTGTGTGTCAGTGCTGGGCCTGATTCCCTCATCAGAGTAATTGTCCTCGTAGGCCTGTTCCTGGCAAATCCACCGTGAGTAATAGCGGCTCCCAGGTCCTGCTTTTCTTTATGGAAGGCTCTCGTTTGAGCAAATGAAAAAGTTAAATGCCTCTGGCCACTCGGACCTGAGGCTCTCACTCTCAGTGATGCGCAAAGCTGGTGATAAATGGAGGTCCCATACCCCCGAGGGCAGCCCTCGGCCCCCAAGCCTGGGAGACAGGCTCTTTCCGAGAACTCTGACCCGAGACCCAAGGCACTGAGCTTTATCTCTTTATCAATGCACGCTGCTCCTGCTTGCCATTTTTTCTTCTTTGTTTGGGTTTACTTTTGCCCTTTCATCTTCAGAAGGAGTAGAAAAGATTTCACACTGCAGAGCTTCCTATATTCTTTGCTGTGAAGAGGGAGCCTGCTGGGAGTTGGGTGTACATTTTTTCACTTTGCTGCAGACACTCTGAGTACATTAGCAGAATAGATACCTTTTACAAATACCCAGGCTCATTAGCAGGATGCACTGGTGAGGTGGGTGAGTACATGGAGTGCTGTGCCACAGATAAAAAGAAACATGTGTCTTGTTGTTTGTCGTACGATGGTGCTAGTGATAGTTCTAAAAGGACAGTTACAGGGCAATGTATATGCATTCTCACATAACCTGACTTTGTTCAAATATAAAGAACCGGGCCTGGGATATAGCTCAGGGGCACAGTGTCTGCCTGGCAAGCATAAGGTTGTGAGTTCAATTTCTGGTACCAAAAATACATAAATAAATAAACAAATGTAAAAAAACCAAATTATGTAGAGAAGATGATTGAAAGTGAAAGCCTTTTGCTCATGTGCCATTTTGTGAGGAAATAAGCATACTTAAGGAGAACCTATAGCCTCATTAGAAATCATACCCATAGCTTAGGCATGAAAACAATTTTCTCCCCAACAGGTTGTAGCACAAGCTCATAAAGAGAACTGTCAAATGGCTTAGGGGCAGAAATGATGACTCACTGTTAATATTATGAAATTATCTGTCAGTTTGTAGGTAAACATTAAATGAACTACATTGCTCTAAAGTTGGTAATAACAAATGGAAAGGGTTTGTGAAAGTTGTCTGGGTATGTCTTGATCATATACAGATATGAACATAAAGCTCTGTAAATCTGAATAAAATACACTCATTTTTTAATAAATTGCTCAGCCAATCCCAAGATATCCCTGAGATCTTACATTTTCCAAGTGAAAAGAAAATAGCAGCCTTGTTTTATCATCATGCAAAACTATTAGACTGCTCTGTGCGAAACAGAAATTCCACCCCAGTTCACAGCTCCTCATTGAGTCTTACTGGAAGAGATGTCATACAAATCCCCCCAAATGAAAACAGCAGCAGGAATGTAAGCTTCCTTGCAGGATATAAGCAGACAATCCTATTGACTTAAATCTCCTTCACTAGAATTCGGAACAGATCTAAGAAGCCCAGGGTGGACTGCATGCCATCTCACTTGTCTCCTCTGCCCTCTAAAATGAAAAGCTGGGGTTAGGCAGGGGTAAATTTTACAGTAACCTTACCTGGTGGATGGGATGGGCTGCCCTGTCCATTGCTTCAAGCCATCTGAAAGACAGGAAGATGAAAGAAGATGGGATAAATGTGACTCTGAGGTCTCGTTCTTGGTGAATCCATGGTTTAGACAGAACGGTCCCTGGGCTCAGATGGATGTCATTGATCTAACTCCTTGAATGAAGAACACTTTCATGCAAAATTAGTGTTACTATATGGCAAAAGCTTACCCATACCTGGCATATTTTTAAAGAATTACTTATGGATGGGTGGGATGCAGGTGATGAGATAAAGAAAATGTGGTATTTACTCACCATGAAGTTCTATTCTCCGGTAAAGAAAAACTGGAGTCATTAGCAGGAAAGTGAGTGCACTTTCAGGCCATATTATTAAGTGAAATAAATCAGACACACAAGCTTAAATATCATATTGCTTTTACACGAGAAGCCCAGAGTAAAAATAAAAGACAATAGGAAGGAAGGATACAGAACTTTCTCAATGGGAAAAGGGTCAAGAGCTGGATGGAGGGATGAAGGAGCACTGAGCTAAGGAACTGGAGCGTGTTGAGTACACGTAGCATCAAGTAATGTAAATACTGTGTGCTACACACATGTACTAATAAACTAAAAAATACTCACACATCTAAGGAAAATTCTTCTACCTTTACTATGATTTAATTTCTGTAACTTAATTACTCCTATATGATATATAAAATTTATTAACATCAACAGGGCTGATAACAATTTGTATAAAAATAGTAAGGCACTGACTTTAAAATACGTAAATACAGGTGAATGGCCACTGTCCTGAGTCCTTTCCCCAGGTCACAGTGGCTACTTTTAGAATACCATTAGTGTCGCTTCTTAAAGGCTGAATTTTCTTTATCTTTTCTCAGCCAGGCACCTGCTTATCCACCCTATTCTATCTTTGCAATTGTTTTTGGTTTTCTTTGAAATTCCCTAACTCCCAGTCAAATCATACTGTTTGCTGTTCTCCCCAAAGCTTGATTTGTTTCCTCTGCCCCCTTACATTCCATTTCATCTTTTGTATGCTTATCCAGTCCTCTGCCACATCTTTCAGAAATAACTGCCTTACTCCAACATCTAAAATCCCTCTCTCCTTATTCTCAATTCCTGTGCCACTTTTTCTTCTCTGATAACACTTCTCTACTTTTATTTTGCATTCAAAATATTAGAATAAATGCTCTATATTCTTAGACCAGTTTTCTTAAATGACAAATTGCTAGTTTAATTAATTAATTAACCTTAAAGAGATAAAAACTAACAAAAGAACAACAATGAAGACAAAAACAAAAACAACACAGAAACAACAAAAATGATACGTGACCTCAAAACAAAATGGTAGGAATTCACAATGATTGCTACATTACATACTATTATCTTCAATGAGGTTGCTCAGTCCACCAGCGGTAAGGAGGCAAGATTGATCAATCAAGGATGATAAAAAGCAATTTAAAAAAAACATTGGAAATATGCAGAGCTTCATGTTACGAGATGGTAGGAATTCAACAATGGTTTTTACACCACATATTGTTATCTTTAAGTCAATCATTCTGATTACCAGATAAAAGCATGCAAAATTGGTCATGAAAAAAGAAAATTTGAAGTATTCACTGTTCCTTTCAATAAACCACAGACATCAGGACTGGCTCATCATCATAATAGTAATCCATTACAAACTTTAAAACTGTATCTTAGGCATATTTCAGCTGTACAAAAAATATTGTGTGCATGCATTTAAATATTACCAACATATTCCCTTGCTTGTCCTTTAAAACAATGTGCATTTGAATACATAATTTTCTATATGTGTAGATTGCTTATTGTTTACTTCAAAAGCTTCAAGCCTTTTATTATTTAACATCAGATCTTGATCCAAATTCTTAGAAAGGCATACACTATGGCCACTAAACACTGTTGACATAATTACCTTTTTGCCACTGACTCTTCCCCTACTCAATCACACCTCTCAGTCCAAATTCATGGTACTTTCTCTAGTTTCCAACTGAATCCTTGGGTTGACCAATGATTTCCATTCTTTTTGGTAGACACATGGAGTAATGACAGTGGTTGCTATGGTCGAAGTTCACAGGCCACTCTCTTAGAATGTATACACCTTCCCCTTCGCGTGGGTTATATGAATGTCAACTGCATTCATTTCCCTTCAAAACTTCTCTCCCTCTTTCTTTTCCTTTTTTTCTTCCTCACCTTTCATTGTAGTGTACTAAGTTGGAGTCTTGGTACAATACTTTTACACCAAAGACTATCTGTAAAATTAGCCTAAAATATATAAATCTGGCAAGGGGATGCTGCATATCTACCATAGCACTGTTTAGCATTTTTAGAAAATACAGAAATAAAGCAATTAAGTTAGCAGAATATGCTTATTTTTAAAAAAATTCAGTTAGAAGCTGAACAAATAATAAAAAATTAAACTTCTTTTACATAAGAAAAAAGCAATTCATTGACTCAGGTCATGAAATTCCCATCCTTTGTTCTGCTTCTAACCCTACAAATCTGTAAGACTGCTGCTGAAGAAGCATTTGCCCACTCAAAATGAAACTAGTTGAGGTAAAAGATTAATGAATTAGCATAGCAAAACTGGTAAGATAAAAGATTAATGAATTACCTTTTCATTTCTTGGTTTGAGGTTGCACATAGGCAAAACATTCTATTTCCAGACTGAGGGATACAGTTAAACACAAATGGTTTTCCCAAGCTGCTATCAATGGAAACTTCAGCACCTTCTAATTTTACTGCTTCTAGAGGTGGTAATTTTCCTTCATCCTGTAACTGAGAAGGAAGATGTTCAATACTGGCTCTGTAACAAAGCAGATAAAGGAGAAAATAAGAGAATAAAGAAGGATTAAAGTGATTGTTTTTTGTTCTGATATGACAATAAAGACAAAACGGCTTGGTAGATTACATTCTCCTTCAAATTTCTATGTAACTCCAAAATTTTCCGCCTGTAATACTTTTCCACATCACATTTGAATAGCCTCTATTATTGTATGTTTCACTGATGCCAGTGTGGAAAAGTATCATTGATTATTTTTTAAGTCTCATTGACTATTAATGCTTATTTTTGCCACCAGATAAAAGACCATCAAAAGAAATTGATATCACAAAGTCTACATAGTTGGGAGAGGGTAGTACAAGAGGGTGGAATGGTGAACAGGAGAAAGAGCTTCTCTGAGAGTTGCCATCCAGACCCTGGAGTATAGCAACTTGAGGAAAACAAGAAGTAAGCCAGTGTGTTCCCTGGACAAGGAAGGATCTGAAGTGAGAATTGAAGAGCACAGAGAGAGTGAAGAGAGACATTTCAACACAGAAGGAAGAGCAATTCAAGCCTGCAGGCACATGGTAACTGCTGGCAACACCAGAGGCCTCCACAGAGAGCTGCAACAGTGGAGGGGAGCAGTGGACATGAAGTATGGCTGAGGGCTCAATAGTCCCACACAGGAGAGAGCAACTGACCAGGAGCCATCTTGGAGAGGGGCCAATTCAGCTCAGAACTCAGAGGAGCTGCTCCCAGTTGGATTCACGCACCCCCACCCCCATCCCCGCCACTGGAAGGTACACTGATCATTGTAAGCTGAATGAGTCTGGTCTCCTCCAGAAGGTGTAGGCTTGTCAAGATTACCAACTACTTCACCAGAAATGCATTGCTGGCTTGCTGAGTTATATCAATATGGATCTGGGCTCTGTCTCCACATGTTGTTGACCAGTGATTGCAGAGACAAACCTAGAAGTAAACTTCTCTCTCTCTCTCTCTTTGTGGTTTTGTTTTTGTTTTTTCCCCCCTATTATTTAATCTTATTTTTATGAGTGTGAATGTAGGTTCTAGCCTTTGTGGTTGTTGTTTTGGTCTGTTTTTTTTTTTAATCTCTTCCATCTCTCTTTCCCTCTAGACTTCTGCACTAGTTTTCCAAAGTTAGTATAATTTCCCTTTGTCCTCCAGGCTTACTTTTAATCTCTTCTTCTTCTACTTCCCCATTTTATCCCTAACTGCTTTTAAATATTAACCCCTAAGGGTAAAATTGTCATAATCAGGACTTATATATTGCATATAATTTTCTGGGTTTTTGTAGATTTTTTTTTATATAACCACAAATCTAGTTTATATGGATAAAGGTGGCGAATTAATGGTCACCTCAGTTTCTTATTTATCTAAGCTGTGTTTAGTGCTATTGTT
This sequence comes from Dinomys branickii, assembly GCA_004027595.1. Taxonomy (NCBI): domain Eukaryota; kingdom Metazoa; phylum Chordata; class Mammalia; order Rodentia; family Dinomyidae; genus Dinomys; species Dinomys branickii. The sequence continues at coordinate 13,279 of PVLD010005208.1, forward strand.
ATTGCAGATGGTAGTACTTTAACCAAAAGTGACATAATTGTTCCAAATAAATATTCTCCTTGGTATTACAAGACTAACATTGACTAAGGGTTATAGAAAATACTGTAGCACAGTGCCAAAAACTAGGGACTGGGGCAAGAAGGCAGCAAGTTCTCATCTCCAACAAACTGAAGAGGTAAGACCTTGCAGCTACAGAGATAGTGTCCACAATGAAAACCATGGTTAGTGACTGTAGGGGAGATACAGATTTAAAATAGCGTAGTTTAAGAAAACTATGGAAGACATAAATGCTCAGCATAGGAAAAAAATGAAATCCACAAGGCAGATCCAAGCAGATATACAGGAGAATAAAAATTCCATTGAAAATATCCGCAGCAGAATAAGCCAGTGTAAGGACAGGATCTCAGATATAGAAGATATGCTTGCAGTTAGCAATCAAGAAAAGAAAGATTTCTTAAAAATAGTAAGGGACAATAAGCAATTAATCCAGCAACTGCTAGATGAGGCAAAGAAGAATAACTTAAGATTGACTGGCATCAATGAAAAAGCAAGAGATATCACAAATGATGTAAAAAACTTTTCACAGACATTATGGCAGAAAGCTTCCCTGGTAGGGAAAAAGAATTTTGCATACAGTAAGAGAGGCTGATAGAACTCCATTTAGCCATGTTAGAAAAAAATTTACAGCCAGGCATGTCATAGTCAAGGTTTCAGAAATTTAACACAAGAATAGTATCTTAAAAGCTGTTAGGGAAAAGAAACAAACCACTTATGTAGGAAAGCCCATCAGAATCATAGCTGATGTCTCATCACAATCTTTCAAGTCAAGGAGAGCTTGGAGTGAAATACATGCAAAGGAATTAAAATTATCCCATCTATATTATGAGATCATAGTGCAATGAAATTGGAAATCAATGGCAAAGGAAACCACAAGAACTTCATAAACACATGGAAATTAAATAGCACCCTCCTGAACAATCAAGGCATCACAGGTGAAATTAAAGAAGAAATTGAACAGTTTAGACCATTAAATGATAGTGACAGTACAATGTACCAGAACTTATGGGATACAATGAAAGCAGTCCTAAGAGAGAAATTTATAGCAGTGAATACCCATATCAGGAAAACAGTGCAAGTACAAACACAACTTAATGGTGAACCTCAAACTTCTCAAAAAAGAAGAGCAGGCTAAGCCAAATCTCCATGAGGGAGTAAATTATAAAAATCAGAGCAGAAATTAATACATTGGAGACCAAGAAAACAATGAAAAGAATCAATGAATCAAAAAGTTGTTCCTTTGAAAGATTAAATAAAATCAATAAGCCTTTAGCCTACCTTATTAAAAAGGAAAGAAAGGACTCAAATTCATGCAGTTAGGAATGAAAAGGGTAAAATCACAACAGACCTTGCAGAAATTCAGAAGTTCATCTATACCTACTTTGAGAACTTGTATTATACTAAGAAAGAAAATGCAGAAGAAATAGACAAATTCCTAGATACATGTGAATTGGCAAAGCTACATCAAGATATAAAAATCCTAAACAAATCAGTATCAATCAATAAAATTGAAAATGTAATTAAAAACTTACAACAGAGAAAAGCCCAGGCCCTGATAGATTCACTGCTGAATTCTATAAGAAACTTAGAGAAGAACTAATACCACTACTTCTCAAACTTTTTAATAAAATGTCAAGAGAAGCAGTAACCTCAAGTTCACTGCTGAAAGTAAGCATTACCCTGATACCAAAACTGGAGAAGGACACAACTAAGAAAGAGAACCACAGGCCAATATCACAAATGAACATACATGCAAAAATCCTCAAAGATATCAGCAAACAGAATGCAGCAAATCATCAAGAAGATTTTACACCATGACCAAGATAGATTAGTCCAAGGGATGCAGGCATGGTTCAACATATGTAAATCAATAAACGTAATGCACTATATTAACAGAACCAAGGACAAAAGCTATATGATCATTTTAATATATGCAGAAGAAGTTTTTGACAAACTCCAGCACCCATTCATGATAAAAATCCTACAGAAAATCAGAATAAATTGTCCTTATCTGAATCTGATAAAAGCTATCTACAACAAACCAATAGCCAACATCATACTAGATGGACAAAAATTGAAAGCTGTCATGGTAAAATCAGGAACAAGAAAAGGATGTCCATTATCTATTCAACGCAGTCCTGGAAACTCTAAATAGAGCAATTAGACAAGAGAAAGAAATAAAAGGAATGATAGGAAAGGAAGAAGTTAAATTATCAATATTTGTGGATGACATAATGCTCTAAATAGAAGTCCACCCAATTTTACTAAAATACTGCTAGATTTAATAAACATATTCAGTCACATAGCTGTATAAAAAGTGAATATTGAATAATTAATATTAAATAATTAATATTGAAAAATCAATAGCTTTCCTGTACATGAATGACACACTCATTGAGAGAGAAATTAGGGAAACAACACATTTCACAATAGCATGCAGAAAAATGAAATATCTAGAAATCAATCTAATGATGGAGGTAGAATACCTCTACATTGAAATCTACAGTACTCTGGAAAGAGAGATTGAAGAGGATATCGGAAAATGGAAAGGTATCCCTTGCTCTTGAGTAGGATGAACCAATACAGCAAAAATGGCTATACTTCCCAAACTGTTATATGGATTTAATGCAATTCCAATAAAAATTCCAACAGCATATCTCACAGAATTAGAGAAAACAATTCCAAAATTTACATGGAACCAGGAGAGACCTAGAACAGCAAAGGTAATTATGGGCAACAAAGGCAAGCCCAATGCATCATGATCTCCTACATGAAATTATACTATAAAGCTACTGTGATAAAACAGCATGGTACTTTCCCCCAAAAAGCACTTCCAAGGGTCAGTGGAACAGATTAGAAGATGTAGAAACAACTCCAGACATACTCAGCCATCTTATCTTTGACAGAGGTGTCAAGCTCGTTCACTGGAATAGTCTCTCTAATAAATGGTGCAGGCAAAACTGGCTCTCTGCATGCCAACAATTAAATTTGGATACATACCTTTCACAATACACTAAATTCAAAATGAATCAAAGATCTAAATATTAAAACAGAAACATTAAATCTGCTGAAAGATAGAATAGGTAAAACTCTTGAAGACAGTGGCATCTTTATGAGTAAAGCCAAGTCTTTATGAGTAAAACTCTGATCCAACAGGAACTGTCACGAAGAATCAACAACTGGAATCTCATCTTATTAAAAAGTTTGTGCACAACAAGAGAAAGCACCAGCAGAGTGAAGAGACAACACAAGATGTGGGAAAAAATGTTTGCCAGCTGTCCAAAAGACAAAGGAGTACAATCAATAACATATAAAGAACTCAAAAAATATCAGACCTCTCAAGTTTAAAAACTGAATCCCCAAATAGACATCTGAGATGCATATTTACTTCTCAGACAAAGACATACAAACAGCAAATAAATATATGAAAAAATGTTCAACATCAATGGCCATTTGATGGATGCAAATTAAAACAGCTCTGAGACTCCATCTCTCCCCAGAAAGAATAGCTATTATCAAGAAATCAACCAACAGCAAATGCTGGAGGGGCAGCTGGGAAAAAGGAACTCTTCTCCACTGTTAGTATAAGTGTAGACTGGTGCAACCCCTGTGGAAATTAGTGTGGAGTTTCCTCAAAAAACTAGGATTGGAGGTCCCATTTGAACCACCTATTTCCCTTCTGGGCATCTTCCCAAAAGAATAAAAAACACTGTAACATTGCAATATATGTGCAGCCCTATTTATAGCAGCAAAACATGTAATAGCTAAATCGTGTAAACAACCAAATGCCCATCAATGAAGGACAGGATAAAACAAGATGTGTGGTCTTTTTATATAACGGAGTATTGCTCAACAATAAAGAAGGCTAAACTGGAGACTTTTATAGGAAAATGGATGCAACTTGAGACTATATTCATAAGTGAAATAAACCAGATTCACATGTGTAAACATCATATTGTCTCCCTAGTGTGAGAAGGTGAAATAGTAGGTAAGATTCAAAATGCACAATAGATATTATAAAATGGGAAGAAACTGTTCAAAAGGAAAGAGAGACGTTCAAAAGGAAAGAGATGGGGAAGAGAGAAAAGAAGAAAGGGAAAAGAAAAAAATAGTATAAATATCAATATACAATAGTTAAGATAGTTATGCTACTAATTCTCCTTAGTTCATTGAAAAGAAAGGTTTGTGCTACTATTGTTTTAACAATTAAATGCCTATATCTTGGACTCTGAGTAATTCAAGACACTAATACACAATGTAAAACCACTGTTGCTCTGCTATTATCACGTTTTGAAATTTTTGGTTTCTTTCTCTTTAAAATAAAATGTAAAAAATTTACATGTTTGGTAGTGACAAAACTTTAGTTAGTACCTTCACTCATCTCATACTTCATGTTTTTTTTTCATATCAGCATCTCTTCTAAACACTTTACATGAGGTTACTCATGAAGTAAGTATTCTTATTATGTTCATTTTATACTTCAGGAAATGATGGCATAGCAACAATAAGCCCAGTACTTTAACTTACTGTAAAGTGCTTGTAAAGTTAGAATCACCTTTGAGGTAAATATTTATATTTATTTTACAATTTTTTCTCAAAACCTTCCGTCCATGATTCATGTCTGTTCTAAAAAGATCTTCACTGAAATATAATTTATATAGCAGGCAGTTACTCACTGCATGTGTACAAGTCAGGGAGTTTTATTAACTTTAAGGAGTTAGGAAACCATCGCCAGCATCGAGTTCTAGAACTTTTCCATTAATCTCCAGGTTTCCTTGGAAGCCATTCTAATCAATTGCTATTGTTTCCCCTCTAGCACAGCCAAAGATATATTTTCTGCTTAACACATTTGCCATTTCTGGACATTAAGTATAAGTGGTTTTGTAAAATATGTGATTTTCCATGACCGGCTTCTTTCACTTATTGTACTACTTTCAAGTTTCTTCTATTTTTTTTAGCACTCAACGATGTTTCATTCCTTTTTACTCTATCATATTCTAGTGTATTGAAATATCACATTGTTTATATATAGGCACTAGTTGGTGACGCCCTCTCACTTTCACACATTTATTTATTTGTTTGTATGTTTGTGTATTTCTTTATTTATTTATGGTTTTTGAAGTAAAGTTTCACTATGTAGTTCAGGCTGGCCTTAAACTCACTATATAGCCTAGATTGATAGATAGACACCAGGCGTTTTCATCTTGGGTAGGTGTATAGCTTCAAGTCTGGAGGAGACAAAGGCAAAGAGCCAATTAAGTATGCGTGGGCCAAATAATAAGATAAACAAGATTATTATGAATATAGCTAACAAAGATTTCCACTAAGAGGAACCAGTGATGGCTTCAAATTCATAGCAGTTCTCCTGCCTCAGCCTTCTAAGTTTGAGATTACAGGTGTAGGCCACCACACCTAGATCAGTTTTGGACTATTTTGACCAAACAAACATTTGTACACATATCTTTAACATACACTTTCATATCTCTTAGTAAATTGCTAAGATTGAAAAATTGGGGTCATATTAAGTTTACTACCAAGCTATTTTCTAAAGTGGCTGTGCCCACTGACCTTCTCATCAACACCAAATTAATTTTCCAGATTCTCTGCACCTCTCTAGTTTTCAGGAATGGTTGTATTTTTGGTAGCAGTGGATGTACAGTTGTACCTCATTTGGATTTCATGTATCTTTGGGGTTACATTTGTCTAATGACAGGCGATGTAGAACACCACGTTATATGTTTATTAACTATCGAAATGTTTTCTTTGGGGAGATGCTGTAAATAAATATTTATTTAAAATAAGTATCAGTCCTCATCTTTTCTATGAGAAAAAATTTTCTGAACAGTCAAATGGCAAGTGAAAAGGGATACTGGTCAGCAAAAGTAGCCTGTATTGTGCACACAATTAGATACCTAATAGATTCTTGTTGAATAACAAGTGTATGCAGGTTGAATCTCACTATTTCAGATCATGTGTCTTAGAGTAACTGTTATGTGTACCTGTACATGTTCATATCACTAACAGATATGTCTCTGGCTTACTAACTAGTTTTAGGTATTTAAGTTCTTTGAAACATTGAAGAAACCATGGGCCCTCTTTCCTTCCAAAAACATGTGTTTATTTATGCATGTGTGTAGACATACATGCAAAAAGTACCTTGCAACTCAAGTGGATGGGTCAGATATTTTTCAACTAAACGTAACATTTCATAGTTATATGCCACTTTGAGGGCCTCTATCTTTTCTGATATCTACAACTAGTTTACAAAATGGGAAGCCAATACTATAGGAAGCCCATTCTAGAGGGAAAACTGAGTTTCCCTGAGATGCTGAAGGATTATATAGACAAAGGAAAGAAAAAGAAAGAAATTATGTTCTTGTTCTCTGGTTTTACTGTTCCACACTATATCTATTAAATGTCCAGCTTCTTGTGTTCCTGGGCTTTGAGAAACTGCTGGTTCTCGGAGTTGGCAGCTAATGGTTGTGGTATTCAACATTCAAGATTCAGAGTAGCTTGATATTATCAATACTCCTAGAATAGAGACAGAAATCTACAACGTTTTCCATTTTAGTAAATATCAGGAAGGTGGAAGTTCATATAATAATTGTGTATTACCAAAAATATGACATTAAAAACAAAAAGAATATATTTTCATTTGCTTTAATAAGGAAAAAGATTTTACATGCCTAAACAGGGTGGCTAATTAGATCAGTTTCTTAGAAACATCTTAAATGACAAAAAGAAACAAGGAACTATAAATAAGGTCAAGAGATTTTATTCTGTTGATAAGTGAGATGTGAGCTCATCTGCTAAGAGCAAATTCCTGCTAGGTCTGCATTCTTAGGACCCATTAGTCAGGTCAGGTGATATGCTTGTCTCAGTAGCAGGGCTGGGAGGCCACTCTAGAACCGGCAGCGGTTGACATGCTGTAGGGGAATTTTAAGGAGTCCACACATACAGTACATGACACACAAATGGTGTTTATCATACAAATACGGCTCAAATCTGCTCAAGCTGCATCTATTTGAGAAGACGGAGTGGTTGCTGAGGGAATTCAGCGACCCATGGCCCAGATTCCATTTGTGCTGATCTCAGCTTCTGCCCCGCTGCCTGGTGGTGGCCCAGGGAGCAGCTGCAATAAACCGTGACCACAGAGCTCGTGCAGCAGGTGATGCACCAGTGAACGTGGTTATGCATCCTACTTTTTCCTCACAGTTTCACCAGCCTGGGCACCTGACAGTGTACTCATGAAGAGATACAGGCATTGGAAAATGTTCTTCACGAAGTCTAATCCTAATGATGTCTGTACTATGCCACAGTTCCCAATCCAGTGTTTTCCCGAGATAAGGGGCAGAAAGAATGGCTCTTGTAATTTTATTGCCATGGCCTTGGAGCATTTAACTCCTCTCCTAAGCAAAACTCAATCCCTTGGTTTGGCAGTGATTCTTAAATTGGTTTTGATTCTCTCCCCAAGGCTCTGCCAAATTCCCTCTTCTGTCAGCACTGAGAACAATGACAATTCATTTAAGATTTGGTTTCCCCACAGCGCTACATTCTCCTTCCATGGTACAGAAATTTTCTAGCTCTGTTTCATTGTCCCTAAGCCCATTCCTAGATCCAGCTGCCTCATGTGTGCAGGACAGATTAAAATGGCGAGGATGCTGAAGGGATTTACGAAGGAGCTGCTCAGGGATTCCAGAGCTGTGTGTGCCAGACGGCCCCGGATAATGTTGACATTGTCTATCCAGGAAATATTTCTACAGAAATAATAGCGAAGGTTAGAGTGCTCAGAAATGGGACATAGCACGCACTAATAATGACAAAAACTCAACCCACAGAGAAGTCACTTCTAATTATTTCTGTAGAGAACGGTCCAGACAAGCACATTTGCACCTTTCTGCAACTCAGTTCTGCTAGAATAAAATCATCGACAGGGGTTTCTTAAAAAAATTATTTGCTTTCATCAAAACCTTGTTTGAACATGCTAAAATGTTTTGTTGTTGCTAGGTTTTCTATTCTAAAACAGGGAAAATCTTAGGACACTGTTCCACTACATTTCATTTGATCTCAGAACAGCAATGAAAATCCACAAATCCACAAATGAATCTCCACAAACTAAGGAGGTGGAGAAAGATATTTTTAGCCATGAGAAGAGTGAATTCTCAGTGGGAGAAAACAGAGTCAAGATAAATTTATAGGGAAATAAAGCATGTCCTAAAGCAAAATATCACATGAAAGGGTGCGGGAAATACACAGGTAGGGAACTTAATTGAAAGCTGAGAGGCTGAAGAAAGATTGAGGAGTGAGTGTCCCTCAGAGCCTTATTAGTGATGCTCAGAGCTCCCCGTCAATAGGTGGCAGTTTGCCATCATCCCTCTACTGTCAGTGCCTGAGTCTGTCACTCATCTGACGGCCTCTGTCCATGTCAGAGCTGGTAGGATCCGGAGAGAAGTGAAGCCAGTGTGAGAAGAAAAGAAAGGGAGATGCACCAGCGTTTGCGACATTGTGATCTTGGCTATCTTCGTCCTGTGAATAGAGTGAAGTCTTGACTCTCTGGGGACTTTGATCCCCTCACTATGGACACCCAAGATTATTCATGCGTGCATGTCCTTACACACATATGCATTTATTTACTCATGCATGTGTCCCAGTCAAATCAGTAAGAAAGGACAGAAAGAGACAGTGCAGAAAGTGAAGTGAACTTACGACTCAGAGGCTTGCTCACTGGTAACTTGGATTCCCTGTCTCAGCCTTGTGAATGTGATGGTTCTCTTTGTACTTTGTTCAAGAAATTGAGAGGAAGGCAATTTCATTGTCCCTCAACATTGGAGCAACTGATTAGTCTGAACAGAGGTACAGAAATAAAATGCTTCCTCCTTAAATATGGTTATGGCTTTTATAAAGATGCCTGGCTGCCTTTGTGCAGTCAGCAGAGGTTACTGGCTGCAAGCTCAGAAGTTTGTGTTTCCTTTTTGTTTGCCCGGAGTGGGGAATAGTCTTTTAGGAATGGCAATTACATGCTGGCTTCACCATGTCATTTCCTGGCACAAGGGAGTCTCCAGGCTCTAGGAAACACTGGCAGCTCTTGAGACTGTTTGCACCACACTAACCGCGGTGCTGTGCCCAGACACACAGGCTTCCGCTGGAGAGTCAGCCAAACAAGAAGCCCCACGGTACTGGAGTCTGGGCTGCCTGGGCTGCAGAGCTTTGAAGAGAAGTATCTGGCCTCAGTCACATGGTTCATTCATTCCTTAGGGGATCACAGCTAGCACTTTCACCCCACCAGAAAGGCTGGTGGTGAAACCCAGTCATAGTTCTCATCTTGGTTCCAGTCAGACAATAACAAAGTCTGCTTTGAAATGAGAACATTATGTGTTTCATGCTCTTCAAGCAAATGTTTGCCCGTAGGGGTTCCCCTCCAATAACAATGTTCAGAAGCCTCTCCTACCCTTGGAGGCTTCCTTCTAAGGCATCTAGTGGGTGCCTGAAACAGTGGCAAATGCTATACATACTGTATTTTCTTCCATGTTCTCTAAAGTATCATTACATGGCCCTAGAGCTAATCTGCTGCTCCATGTTTATGTCCGCCTTTGCAACACTACTCTGACCCTTTGGGGCCACTGTGAATTAAAATAATAGTGAACACAACTACCGTGATACCACAGCAGTTGATCTGTTGTTAATGGCTAAGTGGGCTCCTAAGTGACTAGTGGAGGAGAAATGTACACTGCAGTGATGTTCAAGATCTCCCTGAGTTTCAGTTTATTCATTTGTAAAGTGAGGGTCACAGCATCTCCTTTGTGAGGATGAGAGGAAACCATCCATGTAATGTGTGGGGCAGGTGTTCAGTAAGGTGCTGTTTCTTTCTTACATCTGAGATCCCTAGAAGTTAGGGAGGCTGTGTAAGAAAAGAACCTTCTCCCAAACCAATGATAACCGTGACTGGCCGGAGGGCTACACTGGGGCCAACCCGGGGTGGGAGTAAAAATAGTGGAGTGGAGGGGGCTGGGAAACCTGACTTCCTGCCTTGGATGGGAGTTATAATGATCTGGGTTTGTTCTGCAATTCCTATGGCAAGGCCTGTTGAATGCTTAGCCCTACCCCATGTGTAGAGATTTGAAGGGTCCATTAATGGTCTCAGGCTAAACTGGGGCTGAGAAGCTCCCACCACCCACAGAGAGAGGCGCAGTCTCCTGCAGAAAGCTAGGCTCTAACTGCGGAGTCTCGTGTTCTCTGTGATACATCTGAGGGGTTGCCTTTTAGTCTTTGCCAGACCTGCCCTTCCCATGCCTGATTTAACAGCCTGGGCATTCAGAAATCTCTTTCTGCTCACTACCCTCCCTCTCTTTCTTCCACCAGACTTGCTCAGTGACTGGACCATCTGCCAGACCTTGCGCTGTGCTAAGCCTATAGTTCCACCTGGGCTTTAGCCTCAGACTGATTTTCTAGTTCGCTCCCTCCCCTCCCTGTGCCTCCCCCTCACCTTCTCTCCCCGCTTTCCTTTCCCCTCTCCCTCTCCTCCCAGTCGCCTTCTCCCTCTCCCTCAGGGCCTCCTGTGTGATCCCAAAGAGCTCTACCCATAGCCCGGGCATCTCATTTCTGGTAGCAACTCCTCAGCCCAGCTCTTGGTCATACCCTTAGATCCCTGGATTTTCCCCAAATTCAACATATCCATTATTACATGTGGACCTAGCCTGGCCTATTCTGCCCCTTATCATGGAAGTGGTGGCCAGGTCCTCCGGGAAGGAGTGCTCTGGCCCTCGGAGATGCAGGTGCCTATCTACACGCTGGATGGCTTGCTCAGCACTTCCTTCGGAGCTTCTTCTGTGCTTTCTCCAGGCCTCTCCCCCTACCTTTTCCCTTTTGTGAGTCAGGATGATAACTTGGGAGAGAAATTTTCTCTTCCTTGGCATCTCGTGCCTGTGTCCCAGTTTGACCAGAGGCAAGTGCTGAATCCTGCAGATTGAGCCTGTGGCTGGGTTAAGCAGTGAATAACTCTGCCGCCCATACTGCACGAATCAGGGGATGGGAGCCAACCTGTCAGGCCCAGGGACTGAGTTTCTCCAAGTGAGACTTTCAGCTGTATAATCTGGCAGGTCCGGGAACACCCACCCGAGATGCACTCCTCTCGCACTGTTTGTGATGCCAGCTGCCAGTCTACTGCCTCTGAGCTTCAGATTCACACTCCTGCCAGATCTTTGAAAACAGATTTGGATCTTTTAAATATTTTTCCTTTTCAAGCTGGGATGAAGTACAGAGCACCAGAGAGAGCTGCAGGAAGAAGGGGCTCTTCTTGACTCCTGTGGGTGGCTCAAAGGGAGCCTGGAGATTGTTGTGTGTTCTGCACCCTTGAGCCCGTCAGTGTTCTCCCCAGTGCTAAGTGCGTGCAGGCCCTCCAGGACTTCCTCCCTCTCTCTTTGGGCATTGGTGTCACAGTGAATGTGGAGCTCCAGGAAGTACAGTCCTATTCTCTAGCCCAAATTTCCACTCTGCACAGCTTTTCTTCTATTCTGGGCAACTGGATGAACAGGAAGCTGGTCCTACTAGCCTAAGATGTACTCAAAATACACCAGGTTATCGAAGGAGGTTGTCCAGCTTCTAGTTCCAGCAGCACACACTGTGGTCTCTCCATACCCTCTAGTGCACCTGACTCCCTCTGCATGTTCAGGCGTCAGCTTCAGCTCTCCTCGGCCCTGTGCTCTGAGCCCGACCCAGTGCCAACAGCACACCTTCTGGACCTCACACCTGCCATGGCACCTTGACACCCTCGGTACTCTTGACCTCTGCACACCTGCATAGCAGCCTTGGCTCACCTGAGCCCTACCAAGTTGTTCTTATTTGCCCAGAGACTTTGAATGAGTTCTTAATGGGTGACCCCACAAAACCCATTATCCAGTGAGCTACAACCAAACTTACCCAATGAAGTCTGAGGTCCCAAATTTGTTTTTTCTTTGATTCTCTATTTCAACTATAAGGTTTCTTTTTTTAACATTGATAATTACTCTCATTATTGGTCAGTAGTTCTTTGTATTAAATTTCCACCACTAAAATTGTTTCCTGTCATGGTTGATTATCTGTTAATTAATTTGACATCCAGGTGTTTGGCCAAATACCATTCTAGATGTTGCAGTGAAGGTATTTCCTAAGGCATGATTAACACTTGAATCAGTAGACTTTGAGTAAAGCAGATTCGCCTCTAGAATTTGAGTGGGCCTCTTCTCCCTTAATCAGTGTAAGAACTTAAGAGGAAAAGACTGAAGTCCTCTGAAAGAAGGAACTATGTCCCCCAAGAATTCAGACCTGAGCAGTAAAACAACTCTTCCCTCGGTTTCCAGGCTAACTGCCTCTTTGTACAATTCAGATTTGCTGGACCCACAATTTCATGGGGAAATCCCTTAAAATGCTCCTCCATGGTTAATGCATTTACTATGTACTACAAGAATATATTAATAAAAACATGAATTTATTGTGGAATAGCTAAATCAAGCGAAGTAACATACGCATTACCTCATACACTTAACGCTGTGGAGAGAATACTGAAATCTACTTTCTTAGTGATCTGTACCATTTAGTAACCTCTTCAGATAGATTGTCCAGCAAATACTCTATGCATGGCTCAGACTCTCCCTTAACAATCACCATATAATTAAATATTTTCTTCTTTCTTTGAAGAATCAAATGAGATTAGCAATGTGTGACTGTGGTTTCTTTTTCTGAGGACACCCTACACAGTTACGGAACAAGGGGAGAGTAACTAATATGTGGTAAATTCCCATGGGAAACCTCCCTATGTACCTAAAAATGTAGTTGTCTGCTAGCTTAGTATTTATAGTAAATGACACAATCATTTACTATAAACAATAGGAGACCATCCTTCCTATTGGTTCTGCCTGAATGGAGAGAACCCATCATATGATCCACTGTGAACTATCAGGGAGGCAATCAAAAAGACCTCTTGTCTTCATAATGGTTGCTTTGTCACTGCCAGAGAACTGACTGGGAATCTCTAGCAAACTCCTGTTTGTCTAATCTCAAGAAATCTTCTGAACACCTCATACATTTGAAAAAATAATGCTTCTATCAGCATAGTGATAAAAATAGTTCGGATGATTTCTGAATATTGTTTAGCTCTGCCTTAAGGAAAGATTCAAATGGCATCTGAAGAGCTATTTGGCCCTAATACTTCTTCATGTCCTGAGACATTTGTCTTCATATTCTTTGGTGATTTTGGAAAAGAAATAAAAACAGTCTATTATGAGAGTCACATTATCTGCAGTCTGCAAACAAGGAAATGAGGTCAGCCAAGTCAAATAGTTTGACCCAGGACATGCGCCTAATCAGTGGTAAAGCCAAGGGTTTTCTCACCACAGCATCAAACTGGCTCCACTGAATGAGACTTACTCCATGAAGGCCAGATGTACTCAATGCCACACTCTCACTAATCCTGTGGGTCAGCAATGCCATTATCTCTAGCTTGCACCAGAAGACAAAAGCTTGGAGAACTCCTTGCACTGGCCATGTTTGCTCACCCAGAAGCAGGATTGGGACCTGGATCCTGGTGACTTTCCAACCTGGAGCTGGCGTTCTTCATCTTTTCTTAAGTGGGCTATTTCCTCTGTAGCTTCTTGACTCACGTAAGCATAAGCTCCATCTGGGAGATTTCTGTGTTTTGTTCATACATTAGCCAGGACGGTGGTGGGTTCTGAGGAAATGTGTTGTATTAAACTCTCATCGGTCAAGTAGACAGAGGCAAATAGGCATGATCCTCGTATGCATCATGAAGTTTTCTTATGGAGTAAGTTTCTGGTTGGTGTCTTGCTGGGTTTCTTAGCAATAGTACATGTTAACTACTACAGAAGTCAGTTTCACTAATTCTGTTTTCAGGGTTGTCTCTCTCTCCCTGGAGTTTGGTGCAGAGTAGCTCTCTGGTGGAGCTGGCCTTCTTTCTAGCCTCACAGCTCTATAAAAGATTGGCCTTGCAGGTCAGACTGTTCAGGAGAGACACACTGTGGATGGACCCAGCCAAGGAGGGGACCTGACTTTACTAGGTTGCATCAAGAGACGCTGACTCCATGAAGATGTTGGGATACAGGTAAATTTAATTTGTTCTACTCCACATTTACACAGAAGCAGAAGACTTGAGTGGGTACTAATTTTCCCTTCAGTGTAAAAACATTTTGACCCTCAAAGCTAAGTGGCATTTTCTTATAAAATGCTTTAACTCTATAAGCTCTGCTTTTATTCTGCTTATCAAAAAATTTTTAAAAAGTTTTACAGTTTTAAAACAATATTCTTTGAGATGGTAGACTATGATTGGTTAAAAATATTATCAAGTACATAAAATAGCTCTTTTAATTTTTTCTACCTCCTTTGTTTCTGCCTGCCTGCTTTATTCCAAGGATTTTGCTGGCCTCTATCTATCTATCTATCCATTGTTTCATACGGGCCCAGCAATTCCATTAGAATTTCTAAGTTGTTTTTACACTAATTTGAATTATGCAAATCTGAATAGTATCATGTAAACATCCATTACAAAACTCAGAAATAAGGTGAATATCACAAATTAAATTTAAAAACTCAGAAAGAACCTTGAAACATATGAGCCCATAGAACTGTTTACTCAATTTACGCTAACATTCCCTTACCTGGTGACATAAGAATTTATAATTTTTTGTTCAGATTAGGCTTGAATTTCATCAGCATTCAGGAATGCACTTCTTGCTTAAAATGCAATGATCTTGTATTAAAATTCAAGAGAGCATAGGATAGTATATTCCTCCATAGTGAGCAGGCAGTGAACGATCATTTGGTGGATTTGGACAGAACAAAAGGTAAGTGTGGCTGGAAAGAAAGTCCGTTAACTTTGCAGTGTGAACCTGACCACTCCTTTCACTTCTTCATGGCTCATAGGCAGAGGTTGTGTTTTTGGCTCGTGCTGTCTGATGATGCCCAGCTTATAATGTCTGGTTGTGTAAGGAGTTTTAGCTTCTCAGTCTCCCTCTTGGAGTCTCTCTTCTTCTCTCTCTTCCTTCTTCCCTCCCTTCTTTCCTTATAATTCCTCCCTTTCTCTCGCCCTCTTTCCTTCCTCCTTCTTTCCTTTTTCCCTCACTTCCTTCCTCTTACCCTTCTGTCCTTCCTTCCTTCCTTCCTTCCTTCCTTCCCCTTTCCTTTCTTTCATCCCCATTTCAAAAACTAGCATATGCATGAGGGCTTTTGTGTATACCCTTTTCTTTTCAAATAATTATAAGTTCACAGAATATTTGGAACAATGCACTGGTCCCTCCATAGCTACAGGAGATTGATTCCAAGATCCCCTCCGGACACTTAACTTCGGAGGTGATCAAATCCTGTTTACAAATGGTGTAGCATTTCTATATAACCTATGTACATCCTCTTATATACTTCAATCTCCACAATTTACAATACCTATTACAATGTTAACGCTATATATGTAACTGGTATCCTGTATAATTTAGGTAATACAGACAAGAAAAACAGTTTGTACAGTATTTAGTTCACACACATTGTTTCCCAAACGTTCTTGATCTGTGATTGGATCTGAGGACGCAGAGGACAGGCTGTCACTTGGAGAACTCCCATGCACTGGTCAGGCAGTTCTCAGGGGTAACAGCTGCTGCAGTGATAGTAGCATGGGTGCTTTTGAGGAGCAGCAGTGGCCCACTGAGGTTAAGGGCAGGTGTAACAGATGCATTCCCATGGCCTCGCAGCATAAGGGTGTACTCTGCATCTAGGAACTGTTTAACCATCATGTCTTTGAATCTATGTTTTGTGAATCAACTATGGTGGAACATGCCCTGTGGGCTTGGAGCTTGCACTGTGATTCCACTTCCTTACCTCCCTGGGGCAGTCTTAGTGTCCTCCTGCCCAGTGAACACTGCTGCCCTCCTTCCCTGGGGAGGGTTCTGGCTATGGATGCGGAATGGCTAAGGCAGGGAAGAGGCACTAGTGTCTGAGGGTGTCTTTGTTTGCTAGGCAGCCATCCTCCTGTCCTAGGAAGTACAACATTAGGGAACAAATAAACCACACCAAGTCAAGACAGGAAGGGCAAATGGGAGAAAGGAAAAGCTTTTAAGTAGCATTTCGAACATTTTCACTTGCTACTGGACCATACACATATTGCCAGCCCTACTTAAAATTATTTTATAGTCCCACCTCTTAACAAGACATTTAGGCATGAAGATGAATATTTATCAAGAAACAGGAAACTTCAGTAGAAGCTGAGAAGAATACTTGTTGGTCACAGATGAAAATAGTTCCCACTAAGGCCAGAGAACTTTTCCTACAGCACATGCATATCAAGTTCTGGATTGCAGTGTTTCTTCTTAAAGAACACAGTGCATGCCTACCTAGTGTCCAGCTTTGCAGGGGCCTCCATGCATAGTCTCCCCTTAGCTTGTGAGTTTCAGGCTTCTCCGGACCTTGATTCAAATCCATGCTTGCTTCCAGCCAACTGCTTTTATGTCTTCTGGGCGCTGCGCTTTCCCTTTTGGCACCCCTGGTCGTCCTTTGGGGTGGAGCAGCACTTCTGTCCTGAAGTCCTCGGACTGTGCCTGCCCCTGGCCTTCACACCGGGTCTCTGCCTCAATTGATCTTCCACTAGGACCTGGCTGTCTGAAACAGGTCCCCCTGGATATCTGCTCTCCGCTAACCTCCATCCCATCCCACCCCATTCCAGTCCAGTACACTCCAGTCTATTCTTGTTCTATTAATTGTATTTATTACATTCAAAAGGAACCTTGTATATTCAGGTTTTTACTGATATAATTATGACCTCCTTCAGTGCAAAGAGGAACTATCTTTTTTCTCCACTTCTGCATCCTTGCACCTTAAACTGTGCCTAGCACACATTTGTTGAATGAAGGAAAAACACCGTCTCTCCTCCAACCCTCAGAGCATAATGCATGTTCTCTTTTGCCTATAGCCGCATGATTTTTCCCCTCTTCTTTGCTATTAGCTTCTAAAGGGTGAGGAATGATTCTTTCACCTCCCCCGCAATGCCTAGGAGAGACACCAGCTTTCACAGACTTCCTTAAGTAAAAATATACAAATAAATGCGGCCCAGGGAGAGTGTTTTTTCCGATCTTCCAGAACAAGTGGACACAGTGTTAAGCCGGAGATCAAAGTTAATTGCTGGAATGAGAAGCGCGTGCCATTTAGCATTCGCTGTGCCCGCACCAAGGACAGCCTTGGAGCGGTGAGCGATCAACCAAGGGCACGCGGTGTGCCGAGTGACCTCTCCATTCTCTTCAGGCAATTGGTTGTCTTTGTTGCTGGTGGAATAAAAAGTTTCCCAAAATAGAGTTCGGGGAGAAGGTTAAGTTCTAAGGTCATCTTCTTTGCAAACCCTCGCCTCTATGTTACTCCTTCAGCCCAGCACTTTGGTTTCTGTTAAGGGTGGAAATGGAAGTGCTCACACTACAAATCCTTTTGGGGATCTAGGAGGTGTTAAAAAGATTAGACAAAGAATTAATTTAGAGAGCAGACAACATGTTTGGGGCTTAAGTTGGACCATTACATGAAATTTGTGTATGTTAAAAAAAAAAAAGATGAGCGAACTGTTCCTATTGTGTTGAGCAAGGTGGACAGGAGACCTGTGTGCCAGCTCAGCTGGCTTGAGATGAGCTTCCTAAGCCCTAAGATAGCTCAGAATTGCACAAGACCACCCAGCCACCAGAAAAGGGAGCAATTATACACGGGGCTCAGAGATTTGGAGGCCAGGTAGGGAGCAGAGAATTGATGTGTTCTGAAACTCATCCACAGGAATCCCTCTGCCCTTACCCCAGAGAGGAGCTTCTCATCTGAGGCACTGAGCCTCATGGCTTCTCCCAGCATTCCTTGCTCACACTGAAAATGAAGATGGCTCCTCTGACTAGGTGAAAAATGGTGCCTGGGAGGCTTTTATTCTTGTGGTCATTTTCTTCCCTATTTAGCTGATTTGAAAACAGAATCTAAGAGAAGTAATAGAAGGCAAAGGGGCTGGTCACGTTTGGTGTTGTCTGTTGTCTAACTTCGAGTTCTGTTAGCTTTCTGCTACAGTTTCCTCTTGGCCAAATATTCCTCTTCGTGGGCCAGCATCTGAAATCTGTTCCTAAGTAGGGGATTTACCTTTTCCTTAGAAGCCCTGGAAGGGACATAGCAACACCTCCTCATGGAAAATGGAGACATCACCATGTTCCTGGCCTCTCTTACGGTTAGAGCATGGACACATGACCCGGGTGATGCCCAGAGTAGGGGTGTGCTGAGTTCTCTTTGTCGGCTGTTGTTGCAGAAAGGTTGAATTTCAAGGTTCTCATAGCAGAGGTGCAGATACCCGCACACTGGGTTCAGGTCAGTGCTGTTTCCTGTTTGCTTGTTTCTTCAGGATGCGGGTAGAGAAGGGCTCACATTGCCAAATATAACAACTATACAAACTGGCAGAAATGAGAATCATACTGCAGGTCCCAAGACGTATTGGCTGGTATCAGATACCTCCTGAGGAAGCCTGTGTGGGAAATCTTGAAAGCAAGATTCCGTGGAAAGCTTGTACATAGTCTTCTTTTTGGAGAAAAAAACTGCCCACATCTTCTTCTCAAATTTTTATGCTTACTGCCATCTTTGGCCTTGCTTGGCACTCCGGGGAAGTATAGCAAAGTTTGCCTTTACGCTAGTTCAGTCTGGCCTGTGAGCTAGGTTATTCATGCCCTGGATGTTTCTGGCGGGAAAATAAATTATTTATTTGTCCAATCAGTCTCCTAGTAAAGCAGCCCCTGCTTTTTAAGACTCATGTCTCTAGCGTGCCGAAGAGTACCCAGGGGTTATAGTTGCTGCCAAAACAAAGAGTAGTTTAGGAGCTCAGGGAATCCGGCAAGCCCTATGAGCTCCTAACTAAACGCATCTGTCTGTGCCTCACGTCTGTGGAGTCACTCTTACGTTTGGACAGGTCACTGCACCCACACTTTGTAGCTGCATCTCTGTTGCTCCCCCATCTCGTCCTTGACCCCTTCCCAGCCTTTGTCCCTCGGCAGCCACAGGCTCTGTGTCAATTTCCTATTGCTGCTCTAACAAATTTGCTGCAAACACAATGGCCTGAGATAACAGAAAAGAGCTGCATGTGGTGGCACAGGCCTGCAACCCTGACACTCTGGGGAGCAGATGCAGGAGGACAGCAAGTTTGACACCAGCCTGGGCCGGTTGGCTACCTATTTAGACACTGTTTGAAAATAAAAATAAATTTAAAGTGGGTTGGGGATAAAATTCAATGGTAAAGTGCTCCGGGTACAATCTTCAGTACCAGTGTCCATGGGCTGGGGTAGCAGGGGACAAAATGAGTTCTCCTATAGTTCTAGGAGTCCAAAGTCTAAAATTAGGTTTAATTGGCTAAAATCAAAGTTTGGACAGGACAGGGACACATTCATTCTGTAGGCTCAAGAGAAGAATCCATTCCCTTGCTTTTCCAGCTCTAGAGACTGCCTGAGTTAGCAGACACATAGTGCCCATCGTCCCAGCCCCTGCTTCTTCCGTCACATTGCTCTCTGAGTCTGGCATTCCCCCCCTCCCTCTTTCAGGAAACCTAAGATGACCTTGGGTCCGTCAAGATAGTTCAGGAAAATATATTCATATCAACATCTTTGTCTCAGTCACACACATGAAATCTGAATGCTTTCACAGGTTCTCAGAACTGTGTGTGGACATCTTTGACAGAGGGCGGGCTGTCATTTGCCAAACACAAGCAACAATGTCTCCTTAGTTACGATCCATCGGTGACTTCTCATTGATGACAAAACAAAATCCACATCCATCCCCTGGCCTCTAAACTGTAGAGCACTTTTCCAGGCATTTCTGAAACAAGACTTCTACCTCGATGCTCCTGTCAGACTGTTCCATATCTACTGCTCTTAAAACTGTTGGTAGTGTTAGAGGTTATTGCTCCCTCTGGCTAGCATGCCTTCATATGGCTGCTTGTTCCCTTACTTTGGGCCGTAGGCCAAATGTTACATTATCTGAGAGAATTTTCCCAGGAAATCTTGTCTGATGGAGCCCTTACTCTGGTTGCTTATATCCCAGCACTTCATAACTCATGTCTTATTTGGTAATAGGATTATTCATGAATTGATTACATTTCTCACTAACAAACAAGCTCAATGAGGGCAGACAACATTTTGTTTAGTTTCTTCAATGCTTATCACAGTGACTGGCAAAAATTTACCATTTGGCAGAGTTCTATACGTGGAAAATCTTTGGGGAGTCTTAGAGAGCAGGTCAGCATAAGGTATCAAACTCAGCTTCTAGAAATCACAACTAGGTCAAATTGGAAGAGATAGCATAGAAGCAATTCCAGTTATGGATTCTTGTATTTATTTTCAGGAAGGACCCTTCCACCAGTTGCATGGATGTTGATAATTACAACTTAATCCTGAAATGACCAGGTTACTCAGTACGTGTCCCTCTGAACAGAGGATGTTAAGGTTCCTGCTAAATAATTTTCCCTGGTTTAAAAGATTACTAAGCAGTGAAATGACAGCAGAATACAAATTGTCTGACACCAAATTCAGGACTTTCAGTGTTGCATGTGCTTGTATACTAGAGATAATGTAGCCCAGAGGAAAGACCTAGGGTAATGGGTGTAGACTCAGGTCCTGACTATACCACTTACAACTTCTGTGACCTTGAGCAAATGCCTAAAATTCTACAGACATGAACATTCACATCTCATATCAGTGTTATGAAGAATCAATGAAATAACATTTGCTGGTGTCTAGCCCAATGTTTAGTTGTAGGGTAAATGCATAATACATGACAAGTTCAAAATATTAACAGAAACCTGATATTCAAGAATAGAGGTACTTTTGACTTTAGTTTCCTCTACTTCAAATGAAGTTTGAATGAGAACATGTGAAATAAACGCCCTTGGTCAATAGTCTGTCATGTTTTCATCATTACAGCTTCCTGTCCCGGATGTTCTCATGCCCAAACTCAGTGAAATAGGTTTCCTCAGCAGTAATGAATGTTTTGTAACTCTCTCAAAACCTGAAGGGTGGAGACAGTGCTTATCAGTGTCGAAATGTTCTTTCTGCAAACAGGTCATGTGGAACACTGGAAGTTGGAAGGAAGCTGGGGTGTCTTCCAAATGAGAGTGAGAAAATAGTTTTCCACCTGTGTGAAGTAGTGACCCCCAGAAGACATTTTCAGAACCCTACACCTTTCCTGGGCCACCACAGGGTGAATAAGAGGGTGCACCTTCAGCTCCCTTATTAATAATTTTATTTCCAGTCAATGGCTCATGCGGCTACGTTTCAAAAAGAGTTTTAAAATGCAAGTACGAATGTGCCACACCTAAACCCTCCAGCGAGTCCTCCTAACTCTCAGAATAAAGTTTAAGCACCTTTCACCGTTTTGTCTTTCCACCATTGCATTACAATAAATATCCAGAGATTTATTTCCTGGCACTGTCCCCCACCCCTTTGCTACCGTCTCCCTGGGCACAGCAGCATCACTTCATCGAGAGGGTGCTCTTAGCCACTCCTTCACCCTTCAGCTGTGGGCTAGCTGCAAAGACATACACTTCGTATGTTCACAGGTGCATCCACGGATAAAATTCATCCATTTTCATGGTGGATCAGAAGAGAGTTCTTAATGCCTAGTACTCGCCAGCTCAAGATCAGGACCAACTGAAATGATGTGTAATAAATAATTTTTCAAACATTAGGGTGGTCTAGAGAATGCCAGGAAGGACGAAGACTTTCCAAAACTATCTTTACAGTATCCATTTGTTGATTAATTACCAAATACACAGAGCTAGTCTGTTCTTGTGGAAAGTTCACTTTACAACAAAAGTCAGTAATAGTATCGCACTTTTCCTGTGCAGAGATCATCCCAAGAGAGTTGATTACCTCCTAGATAGTTATGATTATTTCATTTTATGTCAACTCATTATTTGTTAGGTACCTGCTATGTGTGGCATATTCTTAAGAATAAGGACTCATAGGAGTGTGAAGGAGAGATACATATGACCTGAAGATATTTAAAAAGGTCTTACCAAGGAGGTCACATTTTATCATCTGTTAGTGCTGGAGGATGAGACGTCAAGCAGAAGGGATGGGGTGAGGATGAGTTTGGGACGTGCTGGTATAGCAGTGTGCAGGGTGTGGAACAGGCTGAGTGAAGCAAAATGAAAATCAAAAAATGCTGTGGGTACGTCTGGAAGTTGGACTCCATACCTGGGATGCATAAATGCTGTGCTGAGGAGTTCAACTTTGTTTTATGTATCAGAAGGAATTGTTGAGACTTTTTGGACAGAGAGGTGATAAAAATGTTTCATTTGTATATAACCTGAGTTGAACTTTTGAATAGTAATCAGGAAATCCTGATAATGGCAGTTTTAGGACTCAAATGCATATTTTTAATTGCAGAGAGAATGTCACAGGATTTCCTCAGGGAGCCAGGAAAAGATTTGCCTCACCTTGTGAAAATTCAGGACACACAAGCCCAAGGGCTGTGTGCTCTATGAATCAGCAGGAAATTCTGGCTCTGACACTATGTTATAATATGAATTTACTTTCATTGCAGGCAGTTTAATATTTTAGAAGCTCTCTAGAGGAATAGTTTTTCAGATATTTTTTCTGTTTAAACAATATTCTTTCAAGCTTTTAAAAAATTTTAGTGTATGCATAATTATGTTCTAGTATTTATAACCTTTTAATTCATTCAGGGCAAAATTAAAGAACTTGTGAACACATAATTTGTGTAATAATCCACCGTGTTCATAAAAATAACTGAAAATGTTAATGGGTAAGCTGCCATTTAAAGTATTGGCCTTTAACAATTATTTTTTTAAGGCACATTATCTGAATGGGTTAAGTCCTTGATATCCACGCTGTGCACACCTGAGAGTGTTTTTAGAGTTTTTGTCTAAAACAGAACAAATCCAGCTTTAGGAATACTTAGTATACAGAGTTCCCTAGCACCTTCCTGTAATGCATGTTTCAGAGTCACAAGTGAAGTACCAGCATTGAGGTTGTCACTTGCTGAGGGACAGAGTCTGAGTTCTATCAGCGTGAAGGAGCAGGCAGTACATTCATGGTCACGTACGCTTTCAGCATATTGCAGCATTAATATGTGGCTAAGGAGGTTGAGAAGTTAGATGACCTTCTATTTAAAAATACTTATCATATCTTCTGTGATGTGGGGCAGTGATTATAAAATCTTTTGCACAGCACAGAGGTCTTCTTGTTTTATTATGGGAAGATAGGCAAGGTTGTATATCACTTTCTCTATTGATAATATAAAAATCTAATGACAAACAGACTTTGCTACCAAGTTTGTTGACCTGGTGTGTGTGTGTGTGAGCATGTGTTGACAAGTAGCTTTCAGTACTGGGCTACAGAGTAGCTACTTGAAGGAATAAGGAGACCTGATTTGCCCCTTCAAGATAAAGGTCACATTTTAATAATGGATAAGAACAGAACTGCTTTTGCAGGAAACCTGGGTAATGAATAAAAAATTGGGAATATTTCTATCAGTAACGACTTAGTTGGCATAAACAGTAAATTTTATCTCTAAAAAATCATATCTGTATGGACTTTAGAGTTTTCACATTTCCTGAGTAACATACTCTGTTTTCATTTGCTAAAAATTGTAAAGAGCATCACAACCCAGTTGGTTTGTACAAGTGACAGATGGCCATCAGGAAAAATTGAAATTTACTAATCAAATTTTTCAAAAAATTGAAATTCCCGAATGAGTACCATAGTTTACAAAGTACAACCAAAGAAGTACTGCTTTCACTATGATCTCTGCTACCTTTGGGAAGTGCTCCTTTCCATTATGATAGCCATTAAATTATGTAGAAAAATAGATTAAATTCTGAAATAGCCCTTTGAATTTCACAGAGTTAAAACATGGTTTTTAAAAATAACGATGCATATTTACTCAAGTGACTTCAATTACAATTACGTTAAAAGACAACATAAAGGGTCTTACGAACTTGTAATAAATAAAATAAGTTTTAATATTTCTTGTTTTCATTTTCATCTTTTATATTTTTATGTAAATTTATCAATATCTATGTATGTGGTCAGGATATATAAGTAAAATAGATAAACTGTAATACATCGGGGACTATGCTGAAATTTTTCTGAAGATTTATGCAAGAAATAAATTGGAGGCTCATGGGGCTGGACTCTTAAGAAGAGAAAATTAAAATAAACTGGGAAGATATGACTAACATTGCAATTCTTTTACAAAAATTTTCCTAAGAAGGTTTAGGAATAAAAATACCTATTACTTGTATCTGAGAATAAGATACAGTTTGACAACAGAAAATTAGGAAGGATGTAATTTCCCATGAAGGCCTACCCTATTAAATTGAATATAATTTACTTACAAATAACCTAATTCAGCATGTATCCCTACTCACAATTCCTTTTGAATTGTAAGCCATTTGCACTGTAACTTACTTTCATTATATTAGATATTCTTGCATTTGTGGCTAGATACTCAAACTTCTTCCTATTTTCTTGGTTATTCATAAAAATATCTACTTATTGTCCTGAAACTATATTGGCTTATTTATTTAAAATTATGGAAAAGAATATTTTTTAAAAATTTGTCTATCATATTAGCCAATTGTTTGTTCATTGGTCATTTGATGATATCTTTGTTAAAAGAAAAAAAATGATGCAACAAAATCAAAACAACGAAATCTCCATTAAGGTCTTCAGAATGCATAATATTTTCTATCACCAATGCCATCTTTTATGAGTAGGAAATAAAGTCAATTGCAAGGAACTTTCATGAAAACAAAGTCTGCCAAAATGATTTTAATTTTTATCACAATGTCAACAAAGAGGAAATTTATTATGCTTTAATTTTCTGCTTTCTGCTGTAAGCTTGTAACCTTTGAAAAGTTACGTGACAGAGGTTATCAATATTTGCATATGCGCTAAGATTCTCCACACATTAGAGTGTTCATAGCAGCAGCCAGGGGCCACCCCAGGGAGAGGGCGGTGCATTCCCTTCTCTCAAAATATCTTCTTTACAGTCTTTAGTCAGGTTCCTTCCACCATCTTTCTCCATGTTACTGAACGGACAGTGGGTTATGCTGTGCAGCACGGATTCCCCACAGGAAACTTCTCTCTCACCTCCCACCCCACCCACAAGGAAGTGAACCAGTGGAGAACTGGCATTCACCTTTGGAAGGAGTTGGCTTCTGGCAGCAACAACAAATGGACTTAGATCCAGGAAGAGCACAGCTTACTGTTCATCACAGTAAGAACTCACCAGGAAAAGAAAAAGAACAAAATGGAGATTGAGAATGTACTTAGGTACAGAAGCAACGGCATTCTAAAGGTGTTTCAAAGTATGCTCAAATAACGGGAAAAGAACAAGAAAAAAAGAGAAGGAAGAGAAAGAGGAAGAGGTGAAACCAGCAATGAAGTGGCAGTGAGGAGAGTGTTGTCTGCTCTGTGGGTGATGGGCAAAGGCGACGGGTAAAGGCGATACTGCTTTCGGAGGTGTGAGGAATGGAAATACTTTCCCTTGTGAGTATAGAGCACCTTGGAGGTGGTAAGGAAATTCTGAGGCTGGCCACAAACTCAAATGATGACCTGTACCTTTACAAGGCCTCTACAAAGTCCTGAATTTTGGCAGCATGGAGTTCAGACTCACAGGATGACCAAACAAACCAATTATACTGAAATACCACCAGCAAAATATTAAAGGACAATTTGTGAAATAGTAGCATGTTCCTTTAATAGCATGTTATCTGAACTGCTTGGTCAAACACCTGCACTGGAGAGCATCTCCAGTGGTGAAGAAGACTCAGGACTGCTAAAAGGAATCTGGACAGCAAGGGATGCTCAGATCAGCAGATGTGTAACTACAATAGTGCTGAGATCAATCTTCTTTCTTTAGTTCTTAGTGCCATTACCCAAATTCAGTCTCTTACCTCTTGTCTGAATTAGTTAAATCCTCCCAGACTCATCCTACAACCCAAGCTCCTAGCCCCTCACCAAAATCCTAAAGAACTTTATTTATGCTTCCATTAAAAAGGCGGATCAAAAAATATGGTGTGTGTTTAAATATAAATAGTCATTACAGTAAAAGACACTCAGCTATTAATCTCCATCAAAATACTTATCCTCCCTTCAAACACGTGTAGACACCACTCCTGCCACGTTCTCAAGCAGTTATGGAAGCCTTTTCTGTCTTCATGACATGTGATTAAGAAACATCACTGAATATTGCTGTTGAATGCTACCCAACACAAAGAGAGACTCGTGAAAGGATAACACTGTGTCTCTACCCATCTTATTCTCCAGATCTGGCATCCCGTGACTTCAGACTCTTCCTCAAAATAAAAATAACTGTCAATTAATTCAGGACATGGAGGCAGCCCTGCAGCACAACCAAATGACACTCGTAAAAGAGCATTTCCAGAACTGTTTCGGAAAGTCACAACAACGATGGGATAAGTGTATTCAAAGATGGGAGGGACTATTTTGAGGGAGATTAATGGCAATATGACTTTTAGTATAATAAATTTTAAAAAATTATACGTTCACTGCATTTTTCAGTCACATCTCATATACTTCTGGGGTTCAGAAGCGCTCCATAGTTATTCATTGGCACCCATATTGGGTGTGCCTCTTTCGTGTAAACTCAAGGTTCTTGTCTGAACTCAAAGTATTTGGCTTTGGTCCACATCTTCATTAGTCTTCTTCCTACAGGGCATAATTTAAGCAAAAATTGTCCCACTTATGGCTGTTTGGGTCTCAACACAGTCCTGTCTAGCCTCTCCTCAAATTGTTGCTCCCCACTAGAATTGTTTCTCATGTCACCTGTGCAAGTCGAACCCATACAGAGAGTTTAAGTTCAGTCATCACATGTTATGGGAGTAAGAGTTTGCCTTACTCATCTTGGATTTGGTTGCTAAGATAATGTTTAGTAGCCATGTTCTTTGCACATAAAAGGTGATCAATTTCAGCATTTAAAATCAATGAGCAAGATTAAACATGAGATGTCAGCGAAGTTCCAAGATCATAAATTGTTGAATTGAGAATGGGATTATAGACACTGTGTTTTGGCAGCAGGTCTAAAAGGGTAAGAGAAGAAACCCTGAGGGTTTGAGTAGTGGACTGGAAGTCTCTTCTCATTTTATTTGCATTAGCATGCTGTTATCCCACCCAACTTTACTTTATCTCGTGTTGTTACCATCATCTCCTCACCTAATGATAAGGAGGAGGAAGTCACGATACTGCAGGTGGAGGCCTGCACATTGCAGCTGGCCAGTTCCACAGTGCTGTAACGGCCGTCGGCATCAGAATGGGAGGACAACCTTTCTCTTACAATGATCATACTTTTAAAGGATACCTCTGTATGGTTAACTTTAACTCAAGCTTTCCCTTTCTTCCATATTTACTGCCTTTAACCTACATGAAATTCTGGATTGAAATTTTCATGCTGACCAATGTGGTTTCTTAGTTCCCACAGCACCCATTATAAAACAATGCAATCTCATGCCTGCTGATGGTATCAGATCTGATGAATTCTCTCTTCCCTATAAATTATTCAAAAGCAATTTCAACTTACCAGAAATGAAATGCTCTTTCTATGAAAAGGCAAGTTTTGGACATTTTCACCTTAAAATAACCTAGTGATACTCAAGACTAAATAGATGGATACAGAATATTTCTCAAAAAGTTGTCCTTTGAAGGCTAAACTGACCTAAATTTAAACCTCTTTGCCAGATTCAAATGCAACTTGATGTCTGTTAGATTAAAGAACTGAGGGGAGATAAAATTAATATTAAACTGACCTTGAACTCTTCCAATTTCTGATGAAAAGTTTCAAATTGCAAATGTTCTTTCTGTGCCTTTAGAACACATTTTTCATAGCCTTGGCAGGAACTCCATTTGATTTTTATTTTAATATTGCTTGATCACTTCTCAGCCTTTTGGCTAAGATCAAGTGCTTCATATTGCTTGAGTAGAATTTTCTGCAGCTCATTCAATATTATAATTCCTGGCAGTGTAACAAATGCATCTGACCAGCACACAAGATCATAGCAAATACAAACTGATTCAGGACCCATAGCCTAGTTTGCCTTGTCATCGTGCTTGGCCAAAGCAGACAGAAGATGGAAGATGTGCCATTATGCAATATTTAGGACAAGGATGATTCAGTTTAAATGGAAATGTTGTCTTAGTTCTGAAGTAAAAGGACAAATCTGCAAGCAAATACCCCTCTTGTAAACAGGGTGAAAAACTTATCCCCAAGAACAAAAATGCAAAGGACATCTGTACCTCATGAATCATTTATTGCAACTGTCCATTTGTGAGGTGGTTCTCTGAGAATTTCTTAGGAAGAATGAAAACAAAATTTTAGTTGACTGATTCTCCTTCAGCTGATACTCTACTTAAATGAAATAAGGCTATTCCAAAACATAAGAATCATGCCACAGAACCATAAGATAATTTCCAACTTGAAGACATTCAGTAGAAACTGGAAGTAGAGGGTATAGTGGTTCAATAGTCTAAGAAAATGTTGCTAGACTTCTGGGACATTTGTTTTTGGAAAAAAATCCTGCTACTATTAGTTCAACATTATGGCCTACTAGGAAAATCTGTGCAAGAAAGAAGTTAAACGCTTTATCTTCAAATTTTTGAGGATGAGAAAATAGGACAGAAGTTAAGCTTTGACTGTATTGGGCTGTCACATACCAGGCAAGCAAAAATCTTGATCTTTTGTTTGATGGCTGGAGCTGGGTCAGTGTAAGGGTAAAGAAAATCCTATTAGGGTTTGGATGGGAAGAATGTTAGGAGTCTAAACTTACTTTATCTCTTTTGGGTGCAGTTTCCTGAGTAGACTGCAAAGATACTAGTGTACAGGAGGAGCATAGAAGTTTTCTTAATTATTCCAAAGGCATTTCCACGTCATCATTGTTGTCTGCTGCAGGAGTTGAAATTGCATCCTCCCCACCCACAATTTCAGTCATAGAACTTCCTCTGCATTGTGCACCGATGAGATGAGCTGAGGGCTCCATGCTCTTAAGGTTTAAGGAAAGCACCAAAGTACACCACACCTAGGAATCAATAACACTGTGACCCTGAGGAATGCCTTTCTTTATTCAAAGCCACAAAATGAGTCTTTCTATATTATGGATAAAAACAGTCTCAGATTATCACAGACCTATTGTTTTATAAAGATAAATCCTAACCGTCTCCTAATAACTCTACAGCGTTTCAGGTTTCCTTGCACGCACTGGCCTATTTTTCTCTTAGATGCTTTGGCCTCTTCCCATTTGGAAGAATGGAACCTATGCAAGAAGAACGGATGTGGACGCACTGAAGAGCTCAAGCACTGGGAAAATAATGATTGTGTGGAACATCAGTTCAGCTCGGTAGACCTCTGAGAGGCCTAATCTGGGGAACTCAGCTCACATGCCGAGAAGCACTGAATCAGAGAGCTGCAGACAGGCGGGTTACTTTTAAAGCTCTTTTAAGGGGTACGTTTAAGTTTCTACGTGGAGTCTCCCTAGTGACTTTCTGACTCTGTGACCCTGTGCTGCCTTTCCGGCGCTCTCCGGTGTGCAGGTGCCAGGAGGCTGGGCTCCACGGCCTGCCCTCTCCTCCCCAGGAAAGAGATCCGCCTGAGCTGCTCCTTCCCTTAAACTGTTTTCCAGCCGCATCTTTCTTTACAGCAGGTAGCAACATTTAAGAAGCAAGCAGATATACTACCCCAAATATTTGGCAAGTAGCTGAGTGCATGTGAATTTCTCTCCAGCATAATAAATCTCTTAAAGAAAGACACAGAGCCATGGTCTTTCTTGCTTTTATCCCTGGGAATTCCTGGCATCGAGCGAGCAACCTCTGGAAAGAAAGTCATTTTAGAAAACCGGCCTTCTTCTAATTTACACCTAGAACACACACATCGCAAATGGGATTTTGCTGCAGAGAGAAGAGCAGAAGACTGTGAAGAAAGTCGGATAGGCCCAGGGGCCCTTCTCATGTAAAAAAAATGTCTTTGGAGGGTTCCTTCCTAATACTATTTAAGTTGCTCCAACAGAGTACGACCCTAAGAAACAAGGTCATCCCATAACAGCCAGCCCCCTAAGTACCCTAACGCCTTCTTAATCCAGAACTAGCTGCTTGTGCTGTTGCCTGGGCTTTGCGGAGTGACGTAAGCAATGTTGGAGGCTGGTGGCTAGTGTCAGAGGGGTGGGGATGGCTTCAGGAGAATGTCAATCGTCTGGCTTAAGTGCTGGACCTTCGGTGGTAAACTGTATCGTATTTATTCATTTTCTTCTTTGAAAAACGAGGAGGTTGGTCTTAGTTATTTTTCATGTATCTTCTAGCATTAACAAGATCTTTTCATTCAAATTGTTAATATGGGCTCTAAAAAACTAACTGTGAGTAAACTGCTCCACCTACTGGAGATCTCTTGAATTACAACTAAAGGTCCAAGGAAGTGTGGAAAATTGGAGATGACCTTAAGCTCCTTATTATACGGATCACCTAACATACGTTAACTCATTCCCTTCTTCCTGAATGCTGCAAACACTCTCACACTGATTAGCTATTCCTCTGGTTTATTTCTATGAACTTGGAAAATGAGGACCACACTTCTTAATAGTTGCACCTTTTTGTAACTGTGAACCTTTTCCAAGGGTATGACTGGATGGGAGACAGGTAGGACTGGCAACCTGAGAGAGCTGAGACGTGGGGTAGGCACAGTGTGGATGGCGTGGTGGAGCCCACGGTGTGACTGAGCGCTAGGCTGGGGTCTGTAGTCTGCAAGAAGCATACAAATGGGAGCAAAAGCTTTAGGGCCAAAGCCTGGTACAGTGGAAAGAAAGAAAATTGTTTTAGCCACGCATACCTGATACTGCATCTGCACTCACTTGTGAGCAATAGGACCACAGAGAGTTTACTGAGAATACAGTGAAGTGGAGAAAGAAATGGGATCTAGTACAGTCCAATATTTGAAATTGCGTGCCAGATCCTGCAATCATAATTTCAATAAAAGCCTTAACAAGCAAATATAAGTTCCTATTAAATGTTGGTATCCTATTCCTTTTTCCCCTCCTCACACTCTACCTAGGTAATCTGGTCTTACTTTTAACTTCAACAGCCACCTGTATTGCTGGGGCAGATGCTTGGTTGCAATTGAATAAGAAATAAAGTAGGAATAGTGTTAGATGACCCTTCCAAAAATTTTGCATTAAAAGACAGAAACGAGAGGTCAAAATTAGTAGTAAGAAATGTGCATTAAGGAAGTTTCCCTGTAGGGTTCAGGATAGCAGAGCAAAACTGGTTTTTAGATTGAGAAAAAGTGAAATAAAAAATGTAATCAGACAAGACCCATCACAGACAAATGTGCTATCCCCCAGCAGGCTTTTTGTCTAGTGGACAGTTCCTCCACAGCCACATTTCTTTCTACTGATCATTCTCATCTTCTTAAAATGCTTTCCTCTCTTGACCCTGGGAACATCAGGCTCCTTTAGATTTCTTGGCCCACTGTCTCTTCCTGCTCAGCCTGTATTGCTGGATCCTCCTTTGCCAAGCTTCTGAGAAGATCTGTGTTTTACCCAAGAGCTGGTCCTCAGGTCTCTTAACACATATGCCCAGAGAAAAATGCAGTGTTAGGGGTCTCTCCTCACAGATCCAGTCTCATTTCTACTACAATAATAAACATAAAACCATTTGAGTAAGAAGCAAAACTAGCGGGACCCTCAGAAATCAGCTTTATTATTTCTTTCCATGTCCACGCAAATCCATTCTTTGGGTTTGATTTTCTTTTATCTCTGAGATTAATTGTAGGGTAAGTTCTAAGAATTACCCAGTTTTCTGGTAAGTTCTGCTAAATTCTAAGAATTACCAAGTTTAAACATTATCAAGTTTTCTGGTAAATCTTTTGACTACACATTCTAGCATAGAATCTTTATTTTGAGATTGTGGACTGCAGAGTTAGAATAACCCTCAGAACACACAGCGTATTCCATTCCTCGACTCTGCCTCCATTTACTTTTAGAATTTTATAGCCTTTCAAGGTGAATTGTTAGACTCAGGTCAACTTTAAAAGCTAGTATCAATCACTTTCCTTTGATTCAAAATATGTGACTTAAATGATTGATTCCATTCTGAGCTCTCAGTCTCCTTCTTCGATCAAACCCGAGTCTCCCTTCATGACTGTGTGCCTTTAAACTCCTTCCCCACACAGCAGAATAAACACGTTGTGAAAGTCAGAACTTCTGAAATAGAGACAAATATTTTGGGCCTGACACTGCTTTTTCTTTGAGAATCTGTAAAGTTCAGTGTATGAAGGGCCTCTCAGTCCTGCACACACACACACCCACATTTGACCTCTTGCATGCATAGTTTTGTAGAACACCACAAATACTGGTTTGTTCTGCTACAATGTGCAGAGAACTCTACCTTCTCTTTTTAACCTTGTTGGATATTCAGTGTTGTCTTCCATAGTGTCCAATCTGCTGCTGCCCCAGGGACTAGAGGTGCCGCACTATTAGGACAGGTGGTAAAAGGATCCAACAGTTATTCCTTTCTTTTTCACGTCTTCAGCTCTTTTTCTCACTCTGCTTGACTCTAACCCCCTCACATTCACATGTAAGCTGGTACCTTACGTCTTTAAACTTGTGGCAGGAAAGTTCCACCCTCATATCAGCTTCCTGCTCGGCTGTTACTGGAGGTCTCCTTTTGGTAATGGCAGGCTAGCTAATAAGTATCAACTCCACTGCTGAGAAAAATGAAAAAAGCTGAATTATGTAAGTATCTCTTTGAATATATCACAGGGCTAGCAAGACAATGAAGACTTCAAAGGCTAAAACTTAGTAGGAGTCCAGCATCAGGGTCACTGCCATTGAAGAAGTTGAGAAATGAACAGCACATTTGGCTGATTCATGGAGTTCAGGTCTCATGCAGGAGGAGTTCCCGGTAATTTGGGCTCTGAGTTAGAACCTTGAAGAACGACCGTGGAACTGAGGGTGAAGAGGCAAGGAACAACTCTCACAGGGCCTGAAGGTTGACTTGCAATTATTTTAGCACTGATGCGACTGAAATGATTTGGAATCACCAGAGAAAAGAAAATTGCAGAAATGGCAACTGGTAGATCAGACTGACTAAGCTTCAGATAATCATTACATATGGACTTTGATATGACCATGTCAATAAGTTAGAAGAAATAAAAACAAGCTTGAAAATCTCTGGATAAACAAAAACTACAAGACAGTCAAATCAAAAGGAAATTAAAAGTGAAAATACAAGTACTGAAATTTATAACTGTGGAGTTAATTTACTATTAAAATATATAGTTGTAAGTCTGTCAGAAGAATATATGCAGAATAAAGCACAGAGAGACCAGCAAAAGGAATCTTTCAGTTTGCATTATTTCTATTTATAACTTGATTGAAGATTTCATTGTTATAAAGAAAGCGAAAAGAAAATAGGAAGACACTCAAAAATGAAAACAGCCACCAAATCTAAAGTTGTATAGCAAATGAAATACTCATTTGGTGCAGCGGTTTCACTCCATGGTCAGCTGCTTCCTTAGGCCTGTGGTGAGGCAGAACTATCACGGCCGAACCCCATGGCAGAGAAAAGGTGCAGACCTCATGGCAGCCAGGAAGCAGAAGGAAGGAGAGAGTGACAGCGTGAGAGAACCAGGGACAAGACATGCCCCTCAGAGGCTTCCCACTAGTCACCTTCCTGAATA
This sequence comes from Dinomys branickii, assembly GCA_004027595.1. Taxonomy (NCBI): domain Eukaryota; kingdom Metazoa; phylum Chordata; class Mammalia; order Rodentia; family Dinomyidae; genus Dinomys; species Dinomys branickii. Next base: position 47,062 of record PVLD010005208.1, read on the forward strand.
AGGCCCCACTGCCCAACAGTTGTACCTCATTCCTACGTCATGCCTTGGGGTGGTCAACGTTCTCCTAGCCCAGGCACCTCTCTGGGCCCCCTCTGCACACTGCTGCTTGGGATGGAGCCCTCAGTGAGGGAGTCTTGGAGGTATCACAGGTAAAGCATAAAATGTTCCCTACCGCATTCAACCTATCACCAATTCTATTTGTTCAGTTTTGCATAGGTCTGGAGATCTACTTAGTTTCCTACTGTGGCCTGAGAAATGACTGCTACCAGTTCTCACCTAGAACATGGTGCTAGCTTTTCAAGTGGTGTTTCCACTCCCCTCTTGCCACCTTCCAGGTCATTCTCAACATGACATTTTAGAATGACGCTTTGAACATTTCCTTGCCTAAAACATGTGGTGGCTTTCACTGAGGTTCGAGAAACATCCCAAGTCCCTACTATTGCCTCAGGGCCCCACATAGCTGTCCTCCTGCCCACTTTCTAAACTTATCTATCCGCTTCTGTCTTTTGCCTTGCCTCTAGCTTCAGCCACATGGGCTTTTTATAAGGTCCTCAAACACAGTATGGTTTTTGCCAGCTTGTTCCTTCTGCCTGAAGAATGCTCATCCAAACTTTCTAGCTGGTTAACTTCTATTCAGTTCAGGTCTCAGCCGAAGTGTTAAACCCTTGGAAAGGAATTCATCACATGCACCCTCCTCCTGACATTCTAGACCTCTCGGTGTACTTTGGTGCCCACAGGCATCTTCTGTTTCTCAGTCCCTCTTAGCTCCAAACTTGCCTCTTAATACATGCTCTGCAGTAATGTACTAAATTCCTGTATGGAATTCTCCTTTACTAGAAGCACGGTGCTGAGATTTCTCAGTAGAGGGCACTAGAGGAACACTGCAGGGGGAAGGGATGCTCCTGCTCTTTCCAGCTGCAGCAAAGTGCTCAGGTGTGTGGACATCAGGCTGTGCTTTGTCCTAGTCATGCACCAGAACACATTATCCCTCTGAGACTTGGCAGCCCCAGAATACCTTCGTGATCACCTTCCTGTGACCCTGTCCCTGTGATGTCCTGATTTTTTTCTGTGCTGTTCCCTCCTCCTCTAGGTTTGTCTTTTAGGGTCCTTCCCAGACCACCACTTTCCAGAACCTTCCCAGAACCTTCCCCACAAGGACACCCGATACCCCAGGCCTCCTGCCCCAGGAGCGCTCTCGTCCCACTGCACACCTGTGCGGCTGCTGAGGTTTGCCGGCCCATCCTCCGCACCCACCCTGTACTACTTCCGGGGTGTCCTGCAGACTGACTCCAGCCCACAGTGCAGTGAGTTCCTCTGCTATCCAGTAGGTTAAACTATTTTCTCCAGTGAGATCTGCATCCTTGGAGAGTCATCCTCCTCCCAAACTTGTCTTTCCTTGCATATGCTGTTACCCCCGTGTAGTACTGTTATATAGTTATGCTTTACCATTATTAATAACGGTGTTTCATTGAGCTTTCCACATTTTAAACACCCTGGGAGTCTCTTGATTGAATGTATACCTGTTGCAATTCTTTTCTACATCCCTGTAACTTCACTTATAGTACTAACCACAATTGCATATTCATTTGTGAATCTATTTTTTAATAGCCTCCTGCATGAACTATAAGCGCAAACAGGGCAGGCACTGTGTCTGTTTTATTGCCTTCCCAGTGCTTACATAATGCTTGGCTTATAAAAAGGAGCCACTGAATACTTGTTGCATGACTGAGTGCTCTATGGCTGAGTTCATTTTCTGCTAATTTATTCTGTTATGTTCTTCTTATGCCCCATTAACTCTTCTCGGTCACTGCTAGCTATTCCAAAGCCCAGACATAATGCATTCTGGAGTCCATAGCTCTACAAGGATCAGATTTTTGCCCTCTACAAATAAAACTAAGCTGCCATTTTATACTCTAGCACCCCTACATTATAACCTATTGATGTTCACAATGACAGTTGCTCTTGATACTTTTTTTCTAGCTGCATCTACATCATAAGATCCATATTTCTTTTGCAAAGAAGACTTAGGAGTGTTTAAAAAGTATTTTAACTCCAACTACTGTTACCACTGTAGTTGCTAATTTTTCACACAAAATTCACTCCAGAATTTAAATCCCAACATGCCCTGGTGGGTAACTCAAATGACTGGGCTCAGGGTACAGAAATCAGGAAAACTGGGGATTATGGCAAACTGTACAGCACATTTCACCTGAATGCATTTAATTAAAATTTTCATAAAACACCATGCAAGCCAAATAAAACAAGAACAGGCAGCACTGGTCTTATGACTGCCACTTGGCAGACCCAGCCTAAAAATCTGGCTCCTAGGAACTATTCTGAAGTTCAAGAACCAGGAATTTTAAAATGATGAGTGCTCAAATTCAAGTTCTTTTACCCATATACTTTGGTGAAGAAGGGTATTAAATAAACTGTGGCATTTACTATCATCACTGTTTTAGGAAAGGGAACAAAAATTATTAGCAAAAACCAGGATGGACACAATCTCAGGATACTGACCTCAAGAAAGAACAATTGCCAAAATTACATCGTTGTCTTTGTTTTGGTCTTTTGCATATCGATGGGAATAAACTTATGCTGCTCACCCAGGGTACAAAGCAGAAGTACCTTGAAGGCTTAAAAAATGGTCATGATTTTCAAGACCCAGCTCTTGGGCACTCGGAAGTACAGGGGAAGGAGATGACCTGAATCTGCACTTGGGAAAACTCCATTGCTTCTGAAACACAACAATCTGCAAACTTCTGGTGTATCCCACTCCAATACTCAGAAAGCAGAAATCAAGGACAAACCATTGTTTTTTATCCTGATTGAGAGAATCCTATTTTCTTGCACTGGAGGGAGACAAAGTTTTTCCAAGTAGCTGTATGGCTCACATTGCCCTGGAAGGCAGAGCACCTCATGGTCTGTGTCACAAATAAGCAATTCATACTCTGGGAATGGAAAGTTTTTATAATAATTCAGTATGCAAAATCATTATTTGCTTTTTAATGAAACGATTTTTTTATGGACTTGCTCCAGAAAGGAACCAAGGCTGTTTACATACATATATGTGTGAATATGTACGTGTGTATATATGTAGCTTAACATTAAGAAATTAGGACAACATAAAATACAGGCAGAGAAAGGGTTTTCTCACAGTAAGGTACACAATCAAACACCTGCTTTACACCCTGACTAGAAGTCGGTCATAAATGGGAGCCAGGTGAAGCCAACAGGGTGATGACAGGCAGGTCCTTTTGTTAGAGGGGAGCGTGTATGTGCTCCCGGAGGGAAAGGAATCTGTTCAGCTCCTGCCAACTGTTGCTAGGGAATTTTCCAAAAGAAATTAGAAATTGAGATTTCTATGAGATTTGGAACTCTCTCTTTTTACCATTTTCACATCCATCTGATTTACAAACTGACACACCGGAAAATTAGCCCACAATACAGGGCTGAGAAAACACTTGTGCTGAAAAAATGCACAGTGTGCATTGGAATCATCTGAAGAACTTTCCCCAACTACACAGTGCGAGGCCTTATCCCAGACTGCCGAATTAGAAGCATCTGGGAGTGGGACAGAGGCTGCATATTTTGAGGGTATTCAGCTGATTCCATCCCTCATCTGTAGTTAGAAATCACTGCTGTCAAAAACTAGGAAAAAGGAAACAAGTATTCCAGACCCCTTCCCTGGTGTTCTGCCCCAGAAGCCTTGATAACATCCACACCTGCCTCCTGGGAGCAGTACCCAGATACCCAGTCCCCGGCACTGCACTGTGTCTACGGCCCACCTTAATTTCTCAAGGGATGGTTCTTGTTTTCTCGGCTTTTATAAAAATGTTTTCACAGAGGATCCTGAACAATAGGAAAAATGAGGTAGAAACTTATGCCAATCTTGATTTATGCAGGAGCAGAGAAAGTAAATTACAATTCTGAGAGGCTTTGAAGATGGAAAATTTCCTGAGAAATCACAGGAGGGAACATTGTTTTCAGACTACTGCAACACAGGGCTTTTTGAAACAACGCTTGGAACACCGACTGGATCATCAGAGCACTCTTCCAAGGTTTCTTCTTTCACTGGCCAGCCCTGCACCTACCTTCTCCCTCTTTACCTTTTTATGTTTGTAATAGTGGAGGCAGCCATCATGCTTCAGCACAAACCACCTCTTCCTCCAACCCTTCATGAAGCCTGAGTGAGTCCTCTTGTGTAGATAGCCCCGGCACGTTGGCCATGGGGTGTTGGGGCAGCGGCTAATGTCAGATCCCACCACTAGAGTCAAGATATCTGGACCTAGAAGCAAGAATTTGAGATGGGTTCAGTGGGTAAAATTCTTACAGCCACCTGTAATGATGATATTCAGAAGGATTGGGGCGAGGAAATGTTATAATTTTTAGAAATGGAATGAAATAGAATCCTAGCATTAGAATAAACCAAATTTCTTATAATTTAAACCCTCATGTCTATGAGGAAACTGGAGAACCAAAGTGACTTCCCTGAGGACACAGCTCATAAATTATAACCTCATGGACAATCCTCTACTTATGTTGTTTAACCCTGAAATTTCAGATTCCGCCTTCTCTTACCATGTCCCCTTTACTGCCTGGACCTCAGCAGCACTTCCTTCCCCACAGGAATAGTATATTGTTTAGCTTGGGGAAACTCCCTGCACCTGTTAATATGAGGTTACTGCTTACCCATTTGTTTTGATGCTGCCAGCACAGAGACGTTTAACATACACCTATCTTCTGATGCCTCAAGACAAGTCTCTGAATGTCACTCAGACAGATAGCAACCCTGACACGCTTTGAAGACTGCAAGTGGGGTATGACTTCATTTACAATTCCTCTGAGAGGGAGGCCACATCCCTGAAGGGGGACATTTGGCCTTGGTAGCGCTGACTTCATCATGATGTCTGACATTGAGATTACCGATCTGTTTAGAGCTGTCTATGGAAATGGGGGTCAGCAAGGAGACTCTTCTTCTATAAATGACAAGCTCCAACCCAAGGGATCATTCCTGGCTGAGCCACATGGCCCTGAAAATAAAGATTTGTCCCAGAAAGGCTGACACAGCCTCAACTTTAGCAGCACGCAAAGCACCTTGGTAATTAAATAACTCTCTGTGTCAAGATAATTCTTCATTGCCATGTAAATACATTTTAATTTATTGAACTGCCCTTAAGCTCCTGTCAAAAACATATCCAGAAAAATTAGAAGAAATGCTCCAGATTGACCAGCAACCCGCACATGTCTTTGTCTTTGGACTTTAGTCCCTGAAGAACTGAACTCCTGGACTAATATGCATAGTTGACACATATGCCAATTTATTTATGCACTGGTGCAGTGACTGCCCCTGGAGGTCGTTTTCCTCTTGCTTACGCAGACTGCATATGGGTTTCTTTGATACTGATCAGGAGAAGCTTGTGTTCCTGCCTGGCCATAAACATAACTTGCTGCACCACAAAAATTCTCTCTGGGGCAGGCATACAGATGGCCTTGCTTCAGCACGGTGTCATCATATTAGAGAAAAGTTTTTCACATTCAGAGTTAGGACCTGAGCTCAATGCATGGGGACTTGCTGAGTTCCAAACAGCTGTCAAGCCGTGGTGTTATACCCTTTATCCCAGTTCCTGTCGGGGGCTCAGAGGACTTGGACCTGGTACTCACAGAGAAGCTAGGTTTGAGACTTTAGACTTTTGACGTCAGCTTCAAGTGAGGTTATTGGTGTAGTCACTGTAATTTTTATGTGGATGTGCTTCAAGAATTACATAACCAAGTACACACATTTAAAACCTCCTTGTTTTGACTTACATGTATTAACTTACTGGGTACCTCAGAATTGGAAGTTACGCAGTTCAAAGCTTCTCAAACTAAATGGAAGTGCAAGTCAGTCAGTGGTTGGTTAAACTCTATGTCCTCATTCAGCAGGTTTGTCACGAGCCTGAAAGTCTGTATTTGCAACAAGTGCTCAGGCTGTGTTCATCCACAGTTTGAGTCATAAGTCCTAGGGTGTCTCTTGGTTTTCAAAAGCTCTCCTACCGAGCACTGTCTTTGCGGCCAACTATTATATTTATTTCTTGCCTCAACAGCAAGATAGCTTCCTTTCATTGAAAGCCCCAATATTTCTCAGCAGCATTATCAGCTCCCCTGTATCACTTCCTTTTTCTAGATATCTTCTCATCCTGCAGAAAGGAAACACATAGCTACTGCCTTTCTCAGCTGGACATCTTGCTTGCTTTTGCTGGTAGGTAAGATGAGTGGGTGTAGTGGATTGACAACTAGTGCATAACTTACCCAGCAGAACTGAGTAAGCGTGGTGCTGTGTGTGGGAGGCCCAGCCGGGGACTGTGTGGTGCTGGGTGTGGGAGGCCCACCTGAGGACTGTTGCCAGCAGCATAAGAGGCAGAACTGGAGAAGAAGTAAGGCTGTTGGGAGCAAAGAAAGGCTGTTGGGAGCTGGTAGAAGCTGTAAGGAGCTGTTGGTTCTGTTAGAGGAACTCGCCATGCTGCTGGCTTTCCTAATGAACTTGGCTGTTTTCATCCTCTGAGGAGCTCGGGACCTTGTTGGCACTGAGAATAGCTTCAGTTCCCTTTGAGGAAGCTCTGATCCTCACTCTGAACATGGCTTGCTGGCTCCGGAGGGGAAGATGGTGCACTGCCGGTCTCCTGGAGAAGCTTGCTGCATTGGCTCGCCTGATGGGAACTCGGCCATCTTGATCATGGGAGGAGCTTGGGACCTCACTGTTGCTGAGGACGGTTGTGGTAGGAGCAGCTCTGGCTCTTTACACATTGTTTGCTGGCTCCTGTGCAGATCCCTCAGCCTGCTCATACGGATCCTTCATCACCCTGCCATAGACTTCCTGGATTCCACCACCGACCTTGGGCCTTCCCAGTGCAGATCTGTGATACAGGCATGCATGAAATACTGTTATGGGCTCTAGACCTCCAGCGGAATTCATGGGAGGCCTTGTTTCGGCTCTAGGTCTTCAGCTGGACTCAGGCAAGACATTGCTGTGGGATCCAGGCCCTTGGCTGGATTCCTTGGTCTGAGCGTGTGAACAGATTTTCTGTGCTCTTCTGTCTATCACTTTGGGTGACTATTATAAATAACCCTGTTAAATGTGTGTCCTGTATTATATTGTTCCCCTTGAAAAAATAAGCCCCAAACCACAACAGGGGCATATAGGAAGGTAAACCATTATGATCTGAGGTGGAAGAGCCCAGCAAATTGTTATTTTCATAGGATGAAAGAGTTTGAAAATCAACTTTAGCAAATTCAATTTTTTGGTGATGACATCCTTTGAAACAAAAGCTATCCAGCATACTCTTTTACCCTAGCACTTTGGTTTAGAGTTTTGGAAGGAAGGCATTGTGGTGAGGTTATTTACAGCTAGAGGAAAGAGAAAAATAATTTCCTTTGCTAATTCACACGTTCTCCTTGGCTCACTGTCTTCTCGTTAGGCCACCAATCTGAAACTGTGTCCGAGTCGCACCTCTGCTGTCAGACAAACTCTTCCACCCTTGCAAGCGTAGATGAGAAAGGTGCAAGACATATACCGTCCCTCAGGGTTTGCACTGCATTTGGCAGCTAAGGACCCGGGCTCCAGAAGAATTTTTGTGTTTGATTTTTAGTAAAACCTACACTTGTGAAACACAGATGCCTAATGGTGGCAAAAGACTTCTAAGGTGATTAAGCTTCACAATGTTCTTACCATCGTGAGTGGTTTTAAAAGTTTTGTACCTGAGGGTGCACATAACCAACCCTATAAAAGCCAAAACCAGAATGTAAGGGAGACTGAATTAAAACAAAGATTCACCCAGAGATATTGCCATTCACAGAGTGACAATGAATAATTTTTAAAAATCTCTTGATTTTCTCATGAGCAAAATAAAGGTGATTTGTGCAGTTATGTGTGGTCAGTAGTAATGAATATTGACCCTAATCTGAAAATTACACTCTGTAGTACTCAATGATTCCCCCTTCTCATGCCAGCCTGGGAGATAAACTGACACTCATGTCGGAGGCTAACAAAGCAGATTTCTAACCCTGGGCCCGTGACAGGCCATGTCTTTAAGATGCTGGGCTGGTTATGAATGAAGCACCACAGAGAGTTGGTGAACATGATAACTGTACAGGCCGCCACTACAAATTTCATATTTAAAAGAGTCTTCCAATGAGTCTGACACATGTGAGATTTTAGGATCCAATATCATGTGAAAAGTGATTTGATGTTCATAAATCGAAATCAATTTCATGGTCATGTATATTCTTCTCAGAGACCCACTGCTTCTCGGTCATCCTGTCTTGTTTCACTTTGCTCTGCCTTCTTGCACCTTCTCTGTTTATAAATTTTAGAATGTGCACGGAGTTAAGAGTTTTGTATGCTGCGTCTCTGTTCAGGAAGTATCCTTTATTGCTGTTGGACTCAGGTGCGGAGAGCCCCTCTTGGCCCGTGAATGTCTGACTGCAAGGCCACTTTTTGTTTGGTTTCACTTTATTTCCTCCTCATACATTCTTCCACACGCACAATAGGTGCATATAAAACCTGTTTGATACAGGAACGGGACTGTACTGTGCTGAGTGTGCCTTTATTTCGTACGTGGTATTATGCTAAAATCTCATACGATTCCTTCACCATTCTCCCCTTTATTTCTTTCTTTCCCTCACTCTTTTTTCTGTCTTTCTTTTTGAGCCAACAGCAGCAGCAGTATTTTAAAAAGGTCTATGCCTGGCGCTGACCAAGCACACGTTTTATTTATTGTTTTGAATGAGGCATTGAGATGCACAGTATGCATTATGGTTTATTTCTCCATTCCGTCAGTGATGGTCACGTGGACAGCCTCTAATTTCTTTTTACTGCACAGAACACTGCAACAAATGTCCTTGTATATGTCTCTTTGGTAGATTTTCAGGCTTATCTGCCCCAATGTACAACTGCTAGATGTAAGATTTATAGGTATTTCACTAGGAATTGCCAGATTGCTCTCCAAAATGCCTACATCCCAAGAGGAGCAGAGAAAGATTCACATTTCCTTATACTTACATCCTTGTCAAAGCTGGCTAATAGCTAATCTTTTCTTCCTCTTAGTCTAGTGGGGCAAAATATTATTTTGTTGATCATTTGCCCTTCTTTGGTTACAATAAAGTTATTCTCCTAGTTTCTTTTATTGACATTTCTTTTAAATTTACAGTTGAGGTCTTTTGTAAGCTGAAGTCCACTTTTGCATTTGTCTGAACTTTAAGGCGTAACGTATGAACCCAGATAGCTTTTGTATAAAAATAAAGGTACTAAAAATATTGCCTTTTTTCTCCTTGTTTTGTGGTGCTACATTTACTATATATAAACTTTTAATAAATATTTGAGCCTGCTTTTGAACTTTCTAGTCCTCTCCATGTCACTGGTGTGTCATCTGTTTCTATGGAAGAACCTCACTTTTTATCTACTATGTGGCTTTTTAATATATTTGGCATGAAATGTTTTTTGCCATTGCTTGTCATACTTACAAAGGATACAGCTATTTAATATTCTGCTTTTTGTTGTTGTTGGTATGGGGGTTTAAACTCAGGACCTTGCGCTTGCCAGGTGGGCACTGTGGCACTGAGCTATATCCCTGGCCCCTATTCTGCACATTTAAATATGTGTGCCATGCTGCTCAAAATATTGTATGAAATTTTACTGGACTGCTGCTGAAGTTTAAATTAATTTTGAGAGATTTAAGATCATTGGAGATTTTTGCATCCATAAGGATACTCTGTGTCTGGGTATTGTTCTTTCTTCATTTATCTTGATAGAGTTGCAAATATTTTTCTACAGAGTTTCTGTGCATTCTTTCTTAGATTAACTGTTTTTTGTTGCTATTTTTAATTACATATTATCTTTATTCTGTTTGTCTTTTGTTTATTACTGGTATAAGCAAATACTACTGAATTTTATAAGGAGATCTTGGTTTTGTCAGTATTTAAATCTAGATGTTAGTCTATAGAATTAGTTATAGTCATATAATCTGCAAATTATGATGGTTTTTATCTCTTTTCTTTCAGACAATACACTATGTCTTCATTGGTCTTGTTTATGTTATTGGATTTGTAAGGACTTCTGACCCGATGGTAAAGAAAACTGTTATGATCTGCAATGTTCTTGTCTGTCTCAAAGGAAGTATGTCCAAAGTTTCTCCAGTAAATGTTTTTGTTCTTTAGTTTGTACTTTTCTCTTTTGATGATTGGGATTCCTGCAGGTTCATGGTTTGGCCTTTGTTTCCTAAAGGATCATTGGTGAAAGTCTTGGCTGCCAGCCTTTGGTGCTTTTGTTAGATTGTAGAACATTCAAGAGGTGGAATCTAGTGGAAGAAAGTTGCGCTACTGGGGATGCACCCTTGAAGGGGGTATTGGGATCTTGGTCTTTTCCCTTCATCTCTCTCTCCCTCTTCCTGGTTCCCCTTCTGTGAGCAACCTTCTCTACCCTGTGTTCCTACTGTTACATACTCTGCCACTACAGCCCAAAACAACAGAGCCAAGTGACCATGGACTGAAAGCTCCAAGACTGTAAGCAAAAATAAACATTTTCTCTTCACAAATTAGTTATCTCAGATATTTTGTCACAGTGACAGAGAGTTGAATAACACAGGTAGGTTGCTTTTATCAAATGATGAAAGGAAACTGCTATTTCTACTATTTAGAGGACTTGAAAAATTACATACACATATTGAAGTTTATTAATTTATATTATTACTCTAGCTATTGAGTCTTTTTTTTAGATTATTGATGTGATATGTTGAATAAAGACATTTTCTTATGATAAATCATATATAAGGGGATAAATTCTACTTCACTGTAATGTGTTATGTGTATTTTCATAAATAGTTTCACTTGGACATCCACTATTTTTATTAGAATATGGACATCCACTATTTTTATTAGAATATGGGTATACACTCACAAGTGAAATGGACATATTATTTTGATTTTATACTAATCTAGTTCTGGAATCAAAGTTATATAGCAGCTTTATAAAATGTGTACAGCCTGATTTAAAACCAAACCTGGAACTCTTCTAAAGAAAAATAAAATGTATTTTAGATGCAAAAATAAAAAGAGCTGAGAAGCATTCACTGTATTCTAGTAAACCATAAAGAATAGGACTAACGTTAATTTTATCTACAAAAATAATCTTTTAGGCTTTATCTACAAAAATAATCTGGATGGGGAGTAGGCTGGGAATGGAGATGAGGAAGAGATGAGGTACTATGTTTACTCAATAAGATCTTTATTTTAATTCCACAAACAGTATTTCTCTTACACTAATTTAGACATTCTCAATGCTTGTAGAAAATGTTATCAAATTTTCAACTTAATTCATATAGTTTTGCAAAGTAATATTTTCATTATTTTAAGACCTTTATTTTTCCTTTTTGTTTCTTTCATTCTTTATTTTATTTACATGTTTTTGTATTATTATTTATCAATGCTACCAGAAGTCTGTCCATATTTTAAAGTTTTTGAAAAAATCATGTTTTATCTTTATTAATACTGTACTTTGTAATTTTCTTTTAATTCTTTATTTTAATGACTTCTACTCTAACTCTATTTCTGAGTTCCTTGATTCATTGACTTTTTTAAGGCCTCCATTGTTGTTTTTATTTTCTTCTAATTTATTGACTTGAAATTTTACTCAGTTAACTTAAAGTTGTATTGTGCTTGATAAATGTATTTACTATAAATTCCTTCTAAACATTTGCTTGGTTGTATTATCCAAAATTAACATGCATTTTCATTGTCACTCGTTATAAATACTACAATAATTATTTAGTAGCATTTACAAATAGAACATACATTTTTTAAAAAAGTTTTTTATTAATTTTATTTTAACTGTATTACAGACAGATGATGTCGTCGCCATGATGTTGCACCTCTGGAATTTGCTGAGGCCTCATGTATGGCCCAATATTGTCAATTTTTGTGAGTGTTCTTGTGTACTCAGAAGGGAATATGTAAGACCTGTGAGGTATAGCATTTATTCTTTTAAAATCTACTAGCCAGGCTCACATTTGCTTTGATGTGTTTTTCAAGTTTTAAGTATTGATTCTTCTTTTAAAAATTTATTTTACTGTTGTAAGAGCATCTGACCTATCTACCTGTTAAAAAATGTTTGTGTATGTCCTGTGCTTTTCTTGCCTGTAAGTCTAGGAACTGCAGCTCCGTGGAGCTTATTCACTTGTAAAACTGAAATCTGATACCCATTGATTAGCAACTCCCTCTTTATGTATTTCTCTGGCAACCACCATGTTATTCTTCGTGTCTATGATTTTGACTGTTTGGAGTAGTTGAAATCAGGCAGTATTAGTCCTACGACTTGCTTATTTCACTTTGTCTTACTCCTCACAGTTTATCCACGTTGTCACATGCTACAGACTTTCTTTCTTTTCAAGAACTGAGTAAATTTCAACTGAATGTTTATACTGGTTTTCTTTAGCTCATTTCCCCCTCGACTGTATGAGTAGTGCTGCAATTCACATGGCAATGCAGATAGTTCTTCAGGATCCTGATTTTAATCTTTTAAAATAGATATCCACAAGTGAGATTACTAGGTTACAGGGCAGGGCGTTTAATTCTTTGAAGACCCTTCTCACTATCTTCCATACTAGATGCATGCTCTGCATTTCTACCAGTGGTGTACAATAGTTCCGGTTTGTCCTCATGGCAAAATTTGTCTATTTTTTGATAATAGCCATCTTGACAGATGTGAGGCATTATCTTATGGTTTTGACTCTCATTTCTATAAAAACTAGTGACACTGGACATTTTTTCCAGTATGTTTTGGCAATTTTTATGTCGTCTTTAGTCCTTAGCCTACATTTACATTGGATCATTGGGACTTTCCATTTGTTTGGTTCTTGCTTTTGACTTGTAGAAGATCCTTATACATCTTCAAGATCAACTCTTAGCAGAAATTTTGTAGTTTGATGTAGCCTTATTTCCTTAGTTTTGTTTTTGTTACATGGGCTTTTTATCATATCTAAAAAATATCACTGCTAAAACCAGTATCATGAAAAATTTCTTCTTTGTTTTCTTTTCTAGGATTTGCAGTTTTAGTTCACTTTGGGTTAACTTTCATGTGTGGTATAAGACAAGGACCCAATTATATTTTATTTTAGGTGAAATCCAGTGTTCTCAGTATCATGCATTTATGATATTCTCCTTTTCTGTTCTGTAGTCTTGGTACCCTGTCAAATATCATTTGATCAAAATTGCATGAATTTATTTCTAGGCTGTCTATTCTGTTCCACTGATCTGTTAATTTGCCTTTATGCCAGGACTGTGGTGTTTGATAACTCAACAAAACTACACTTTTGAAATATGGAAGCATGATGCTTCCACTTTTGTTCTTCTTTTTCAATGTCAGTTTAGTTATTTATAGTCTTTTTGGTTTCATGTGAATTTTAGAATTTTTTCTATCTGTGCCAAAAAGCATTCTTGGGATTTTGATAGACATTGCACTGAATCTGTAGACAGCTTCAGGCAGGGTGGATATTTTTATTTTTATTTTTATTTTTTTTTTGTGGTACTGGGGATCGAACTCAAGACCCTGCGCTTGCTAGGCAAGCGCTTATTCCACTGAGCTATATCCCCAGCCCCTGGGTGGATATTTTTAAAAAGTTAAGTTTTCCAACCCATGAAAGTAGGATGTCTTTCCAATGTTTGTGACTTAATTTATTTCATCAAGGTATGTAGTTTTCAGTATACAACACTTGTACTACCTTGGCCAAGTTTATGCCTAAGTATTTTACTTGGTGTGGTGCTATTATTAACTGGATTCTTTTTTTAGCTTCCTTTGCAAATAATTAATTGCTAGCCTCTAGAAAAGCAACTATTTTTGTATGTTGAGCTTTGTCTCCTGCAACTCTAACCATTATTAGTTTTCACGATTCATTTTTTGGTGTCTGAAGGTTGCCTCTATATAAGATCACATCACTTGCAACGGAAACAATTTAACTTCCTCCTTTCTGATCTGTGTGCCTCCACCAAGTGGAGCTCCAAGGCTGGCAGACGGATGTCAGTTCTTTGGTCTGCCATGAAGAAACTGGGGGCCTGCACACAGACATCACCTCCTTCCTTCCCTAGGGGTAGCTGAGAGCTAGAATATTTGTCTCCTGGCTCTATGCTGGGCCCGGGGAAGGATTATGCCATTTACCTGACAAACTTCTGTGTTCTCCAGTGGAGCCCAAGACTAACAAGACAAGTTCCCTGACAACATCCACTCAAAAAGCTGGGGTACTGAGAGTACGCACCCCTTCTACTTCCCCTTGGAGGAAGTGGTAGTAGTTCCTGATGATATGATGCTGTTTGGTGTGTAGAAATTTCTAGTCAGAGTGTCTCAAGTCTCACTCCTGGATTCAATGGGTCTCGTTTATCGTCTGCCTGGGATGAGGGTCCTTTTGATTTGTTTTTGTATTTCTCAAAGGAAATGAGTCCGTGAATTGTTTCTCAGTTGGTGTGTTTATAGGGTGAAAGAAACTGTGGGTGTTCCTGCAGTGTCACCTTGCAGACACTGTCCTTTGTTGACATTTATCTTCCACTTCCTGTTTTTACCATTTTGGGGAGGGATCAATATAGATAACAAGAAACTTGAAATTATTTTTTCATCTTTTTTCCCGTGATTAATATAAAACAATTTCAGACATATATTTCTTCTTGGCGTGCTGTTTTATCTGAAAATACTTTAGCCAGTGTTTTCTGAAGCTGTGAAGGCCAGTGTAGGTCTGTTGTGCACTTACGTTTTAAGTAATCATTTTACTGACCACTATCTTTGAAGTATGATGCCAATCCGTTCTAACATTTGGAAAATATTACTCTATCATATCCTCACAGCAACTGTTGCTTTTGAAAATCTCATGTCAATTGGCTTTCAGTTTCTCTATAAGTGATATGATTTTTCTGCCCATTAGCTTAAATTATTTCTCTTTATCTACGTCTTTTTTTTGAGACAGGGTTTCACTATGCAGTTCAGGCTCACCTTGTACTCACTTTGTAACCCAGGCTGACCTCAAACTTTCAATGATCTGCCTGCTTCAGCCCCCCAAGTGCTGGGATTACAGGAGTGTACTACTATGCCCAGGCTAGCTAGGTAATTTTTAAAATTCACTACAAATATACCACAATGAAGATTCTACCTCTGTTTGGCAATCTATAAGTATTTGAGGGCTGGGGATATAGCTCAGTGGAATAAGCGCCTGCCTAGCAAGCACAGGGTCCTGAGTTCGATCCCCAGTACCAAAAAAAAAAAAACCAAAAAAATCTACAAAACTATATAAGTATTTGAGACTTCTGTTCTTTCAGTAATTCTAGAAACTTTATTTTTTTCTTAGAAGTATTTTCCCTCCTGTGTCTTTTTGTTTTCTTTCTTTAGGAACTCTTGATTGAAAAGCATCATGTTAGTGCTAATTCTATCCACTGAATTTCTTAGCTGTTCTAAAAAGTTTCCTTTCTGTTTTTTAAGAAAGATTCTCTGATATTTTCTGTGAGCTTCATATTAAATAGTTTGGATTTTTCCAGGATATTTTCTGTGAGTTTTTATATTAAATAGTTCAGACCTTTTAAAAGTTATTCTATTGTATTTCTTTTGTTGTTCAGCTCACCAGCTGCATTTTTTACTTAAACAATTATCTTCTTTATACCTAGGACTAACAATTGGTTCATCTTTACACCTGCTGTCCTGCTTTTTTCATATCTAATGTCATATAAATGTCCTTTCTGACATAAAATATCACTTTTATGACATTTATTGATCTTACTTTAGATGCTTGTTCTTTCAGATCTATGCACTTATTTTATTTGTTATAGATTGTTCAGTATATTGTTCTTTTATTGAAATTGTGTTCCTCAAATGTCTTAATATTTTTTATAGATAACTACTATTGCTCTAGGATTACTAAAATATTCCAGAAAACATGTACTGGGAGAAAGTTAAAAACCCAGACCTTAGTTGGTGCCCCTGCCGCTGAGAACAGTAGTGGTGGAGATGGGTATCCCTCAGGGCATTAAGCCTGTTTGCTTGTTATCTTGACCCAGCTACTGTATATTTGCCTGTTCTATTTTCTTACAAAATGGCCCTGAATCTTCAGGGACTCTTTCTAGGTTCTAGTTGTTCTCAATTACAAGCTTTACTATAATCAGTCAGTTTTAGGAATGTGCAGATTATATCTGGAGGAATGGCCAATTTCATAATCTATCTGGGCTTCTCTCACAGATAGTCCATGTTGGGTGTTACTAGTTTTCAGGCTATCAGTGGTATTGGGTTGGAGAATTGGTCATCCAGGGCCACAGGCAGAAGAAAAACAATAATAAGCAGATCTTTAGCCAATTCCTTACATGAGACTCTCATTGCATGTGATACCCACCTTGCCCAACAAACACAGGCATGATGTGATCTTGTTTTTCCCCAAATCTTTTTCCATTCTTACTTTAGTATCTCAGATCTAGATTCATATTCTGCTTCTGGGGATCTCTGATGTTAAATTTGAAGATGTGGAAAGGCACAGGCATTGCCAAAGAGCCATGAGGTTTTGCAGGGAAAGAGTAAAAGTCTCAGAGACGGTAAACCCAGATTATACCAGTAGACAAATTCATCATACTAAGCAATTCTCTAGAGCAGCACAAGCGAGGTTGTTGAATTTAGCTTGTCTCCTACTATTGATGGTAATTCATAGCTTTGTCAGAAGCCAGAAACTCTTCCATTTAAATTTAGAGATGTTTTCTGCCTTTCATTAACTGCTATAGTGAGGTGAAATGTTCATTATTATACATAACATTAAGATTCTTTGGGGAAAAGAATAAAGAATAAAAATATTGCCAAAGGTTAATTATCTCAAAAACTATAAAAGTAATTACTTGTGACAAAGAACATAGAAATAGCAAAGTTCAGATGCGTGGGATAACATTATTATATGGGAGATTATTGATCCAACAGTATAGTCTTTATCATATTATTTCTATTTCTAAGTGGTGGTACACAAAGGATAAATATGTGTGTAAGACTTTTAGGTAGCTGTTGGACATGCTGACAATGTCCTTGAATTCCTAGTGCATCTGGATCAAACCCTACAGAAGAGCTAAATTCTATCACAGAAGGATTCAGAATATTTTATAGGACACAATTGTGAGTGATTTTTTTGTGTGCTAGTCTGCACTAGAAAAATCTTTTGGCTATTGCTGTTAAGCATGAGAAAGGGCAAGTGAAACGTACTGCTCAACAGTTTACCCTCACCACTTGCCATGTGGCCTATCTCAAATACATGCATTTTTATTATCTCCCTGCCTGCTAACAGGCGTCAGAGGCACTGCAGTATGCATGCAGCCTTCAGGAAGCCAGGAAGAAAGTGCACACCAAATAATCCCATGATGAAAAACAGAATTTACCACCTGCATAGCTGTAGGTCTGTGGGGAGATAAGGATTTGTACGATATGTACACAGTGCCAAAGAAATAAATTGTTTTGCAGAGAGGAAGATGGTATTAACCTTTCCACAAAGTTTAATATGAGGGAATGCAAGGGCATGGGGTATACATTATTACTCTTGTTGCAGTGGTTCCATCTGGGTCAGAATGGCTGCAATTGCAAGCCCCAGGTGGCTCTAGGAGAATCTGTAGAAATTTTCTTTCTTTCTTTTTCTTTCTTTCTTTCTTTCTTTCTTTCTTTCTTTCTTTCTTTCACCCCTCTCTCTTTTCTCTCTTTTACATTAAACACTGTGCCTCTTAACTCTAAAAATGCTGGAAAGAGCTAGAAATAGAGAAAGAAAAAAGGAAAGGAGGAAACACTGTTGGAAGAAAATAATAAAACTATTCTTATAATGTGAATTGTCTTTTTTCAGAAAAAGCTCCAGAAAACACTTGGGTAATAATGGAATGTGTTTTGCTTACAGCCATTTTCTGGTTTCCTTGTTGTGGTTGGTCATCAGTACAAAATATACATAGGACAAAAATTTGATTTAACTCCAATAAATGAACCACGTCAATGACAATGTGTTAAAGGGGTGCCCAGGAAGGACACCTGTACCATTTCTGCAGTTGGCCCCTCCTCATATTTGAATTCTCTGTTGCAGTTCTCTGCTTCTTTATAACAATTCTGGGCTCTGCAGCTGGTCCACCTACCTTTCCTTGCGAGGTGCACAGCTTCTGCATGCTCCACGCTGGTGACCTCAGTGCCGTTGACAGACACCACCACGTCTCCAATCTGCAGCCCGGCTTCCTCAGCAGCACTGTCTGTAAGTGGACAGACAGCAACAGACCCATTGAGGGAGGGTCCCAAACTGCGTGTCCTACTGTTTGTGGTCTTTTAAAAGGGTTCTTTCTCTAACAGGCCTTTCTTTCCAACTTTAGACAATTGCCCATGTCATTAATGACAGAAAATGCTCTCCTCGCAGCCTGCCTTTCATTCCCAGGACTCAGACATTCACCAGCCATCCGAGCGGCCTTTTTGCAATATAATAGCAAAGCTGCTCAGAAACTCAATCTATTCATCCACCAGAAGGCTGAACTGTTAGTTCTCATTCGCTCTTTGCTGCTAGGTCTCTTTGTAGCCCTGAGAAAACCACTTAACCTCAGTATCTTCATCTATAAAAAGAGGGGTGGGGGCAGAGTGTCTCTGCAGGATTGTTGCAGGAGCAAGTAATTGAAATACTTATGAAGTTGTGACAAAAACTGATCTCGGAGTAGTCAGAGAAAAAGAAATAAAGAGCTGCTTTTACTTTCATTGTTCAGGCTTCTTTCTGAGCCATTTTAGGAAGGAAATCAAAAGTAGCTCAAGCTTTAGAAGAGGGCTGTGCAAGATGCAGAGTATCTTCCTAGAAGTTATTTATTTTATCCTTTGAATTTCTAGCATTTGCACTTACTGCAACATATCTAATATTCTCTGGGGGTAAAAAAGAATGTAATAAGAGATTTCAAGGTTAATGCATTTTTAATAAGGTCTCTTCTGTATTTGACCAACACTCTTCTTGCAAAAGTTTAAATCTCTTTTTTTTTTTTTTTTGCTTTCAGTTTAAACCCATTTCTTCTTTATTAGATCTCAGGGTTGGTTGCATATATACTGCTCAAGGACTTGCAGAGTGTTATGCTGTAATATCAGGCTTTTATTACCTAGAATATCAGACTTCCTCAAAGAATTTCAGTGTTAAAGGTACAACTCAGTTGGTAAAGCAACATGATATAGAATATTATAATAATTATTACAGTCAGTGTAAGCCTGTTCATAATCATAAGGAAGACCTTATCTGTTGACATACAATGGCTCCTCAGTGTAACAAGGTAGATAAGGAGTAATATTTGATACCTCCACATAGTTACATAATGCTTGAAATGAATAAAATTTCATGGTGTGGTGGATAACTGGAAAATTTTCCTCCACAGTCTTAAAGGAATCAAAACACTTACTTATGGCCGTGCCCTTGGATCAAACTCCAAAATGACAACTTGGGTCCAGAGACAACTTTTAAATTAATTTTTGTATTCCCTATGCTACCATAAAGTAATTATTATGTATAAAGGTCTTTCAGTATATAATGAATACCCCCAAAATTGTATGTCATAATTCCTATCTTCAAGGACTTTTACACTTCATTGGAAAAGAAAAGACATGCATAGCCAAAAAGAAAAATGCAATAGCAATACAGTGAGTGAACCAGAAAAGGAAAAACAGTATTGTAAACTTTGGAAAAGGAAAGTCTCATTCCCTTTGGAAGTGGTTAAAAAATATTTTTCAGTGAAACCATCTGGTTTAACTCTGATAAATACATAGATTCTCTGCAGTGGGAAGTAACAGAGAGGCCAGAGTGCCAGAGACTGCTAGGTGCTCACAAACACCACTTCTTGCCTGTCAAACTGGATTCACCGTTGGACAGTTTTCCTCAGACTCCTTTAGAGTTGGGCATGTGAAAGGAATGAGTTCTGGTCATTGGGATGTGAATGCAAGCCGTGTCACTTCAAGTCCTGATCCTAAGAGCAGAGCCAGCCCATCATGCTCTTTTTTCCATGTTTCTGCCAGATAGAGATGACTTCAAGGCCTCATGAAATAGATTTATAAGGAAAAAGAAACCTGAATCATAAACATGATGTTGAGTAGAAGAATCTTCTGACCAAGAACATCCACATGGGACTGTTAATGTGAGCAATGGGTTTCATTTGTTTCTTTGATTACAGGTCATATTATCTTTTGTTACCAAAGCTAGGATAAGCCCAAACCATCAGACAGCCAATCAGACAGCCAACTTCAGAGGAAAGGTACAGAAATAAAATGCTTTAAGATATGCCAGAGAGTTGGATCAATTGGAGGAAAGGCTGTGACTGAAAAAGGTTGGCAGTGAAGATAAGGTAGGAGAGAATGCCAAAGTATGAAATATCATACTTTGAAAAGAGTCCTGAAAGTGGAAGTATGAAACAAGTCCTGAAACTGAAGATGAAGAATTTACACCTGATCCATCGACAATAGAAAGGCATTGAAGATTGTGAGCAGAAAACAGATGAGTTGTTTTATAGAATATTAATGTAGAATGGAGAGAGATTAAGTAAAGCTGATAAACATGTTTATTATTACTGGAATTAGTGCAGAAGGAACATTGAGGGAAAAGTATAAAAATCTGTTGTCGAACTGGAAACACTTCATGGCATTCATTCGTGTGCTTGTCTATCTACTGGTGATGGACCACAAGCACTTGCAGTACTTTTCCCAAGTTTATAATCTCTGACACTTGGTACGTGTTCTTTAAAGATTGTTTGAATATATATGTTTGTTTTTAGCTACTGAGATAAATGTGGAAGAGAAAAAGTTTAAATTTACATTGTAATGATGAAAAATATTTTTTGAAACTTAGGAGATGAGATGTGTCTGAGAAATGGATTCAGAATTTATAACAAAAGGACAGATGTAAGAGGAAAATGCAGAGCAATAAAAAAATCTGGATGAATAATTACCTTTAGGAAGGAGGAAAAACAAAGGATAAGGAGGAACGTAAAAGAGGAGCAGATAGATCCTAGACCACATGGTTTCCAGAGTATAAAATCACCGGAGCCAGAGAAACACTTCATGGTGGAGAGAATAACAATCCTTCCATAACAAGGCCATGAAAGTAACTGTAACAATAGCATTTTAAATTCTAGTCTGTTCAATAAGTTGTGAAAAATGAGGACTGAGAGAAAGTGATTATATTTGGAGATGGGAAAGTAAATAATAAAGAAACTTAATGATTATGGAAATAGAAGGAAATTTTTGAGCATTTGTGTTGATCAATATGTTAAATGACTAACCAATGTTATAAACTAGAATCAAATATATGTTTCTAGTAATGAGTTACCCCCCTTCAGTAAAATTTGATTTTAAACAATCATTTGTCTACTGGAAGGATCTAGCAATATGGAAATAATTCATTCGAACATGTGAAAGTCAAAGCCTAAAGTGAGATACTTCAGGTAATTTTTTGTTGCCTCCGAGGAGCGGTTGTATTTGGGAGATGGAGTTAAACTTGTTATCTTGGAGAGTATCCTGACAAGATATGAGTTTGGAGTATGCAGAGGGGGAAGTGTTCTTTGCCCAGTGAATTCCCATTGTCTAATCATTGTTTTATATGTGCATTTTAGTTAAGAATTGCTGGGTATTAAAGGGTAAGTCCTAATGCCTAACTTATATTAGAAGTAGTACAATGACTCCTACATAAATATTCTCTCGGTAGATTTTAGGAAGAACTGCCTTCTGAAAGTGACCTTTGTTAAAGCCCCCTTTGGAGCTAGGTATGATCCTGAATTTAATCACTGACAAACAAAGAGGGAAAGGGAAGGTGAGGGCAGGGGCTCTTTGCTAGCGTCTCCATATCTGGAGGAAGATTTAGGTTATAACTCTAGGTAATATATGATTTGTTTTGTAAAGTACTTGGTTTTATTGTGCACAAAGTTCACACTGTGTTATACAACATCCAAGCTTTGTAGCTAACTGGAGCTGACAATGTACGGTAAAAAGCAGAGCTAGTGATTGAGCCAACTTGTAAAATCTTTACTTTAAAACTGATTTTAAAAAATGCATCTTGGACTTAGAATTGTAACACCATCCCTGGGTAGTGTGTGTCTGGACTCGTCATTAGGCGGGCAGCGGAAGGGAAGAAAGAAGCATGTAAGGAGAGATGCATACAAAGGGTTCAGGTTCCCATTCTGGTGGGAGCCATTGTTGTGTGTGTGTGTGTGTGTGTGTGTGTGTGTGTGTGAGTGTGTGTGTGTGTGTGTGTGTCTTCTGGTAGTACTCTAGGAATATGCTAGTAACTTAGTGAGAACATACTTTCTTGCTAATATTTTAATAGTAGAGATCTGATAACTTGGAATCATGCTGGGTATAGTCTTGGTGCTTTATGTTTCATTTTAACTTGAGCATTAAGGGAAGGCAGTATTTAATGGCAACACTGCCAACACCTCTATCTAGATGTCTATTAGCATTTTTGTCTTCAGGGAAATTTTTGTCTCCAAAATGGCAAAATTACAATTTTATTACAACAGACTGAATTGGTATAATACATTCTCAGTTGTCAAGAAATATTTTTGCAGCTTTGGGATTTTGAATTGGTGACTGTTGATGTTGTGTAGAAAAAAGCATGACACCTATGTACAATCTCAGTCATGCAAAATAGCAAGTTGTGTATGTACCTGTAAGACGTAGAAAGACATGCCTAACTAAGCCACTTAGGATTATGACTTTGTTCTTTCCTTCTCTTGGTTTTGTTTCCTGTAACGTAGCAAAATAAGAACATTTTCATTGAGAAATAATTTGCAAATCATATTCTTCACACACTAAATTGTACAAGTCAATTATTTTTCATGTATTCATGGAGTTGTGTAACCTTCACCACAAGTTAGTATGTGTTAGAATATTATTGTCACTTTAAAATTCCGTAGTCAATAACAGGCACTTTCTGTCCCCCCAACTGCTCAATCCTAGGGCATCATTAATCTTCTGTCACTTGCCTATTGTAGATATTGCATACAAATGAAGTCATAAAAATGTGGCTTTTATGTCTGGTTTTATTCAATTAGAATAATGTTTTTAAGATTCATCTGTGTTTTAAACTGTGCTCTACTTTAGTTGATAAACAGTATTCCAGTGTAAGGATACAGAGTATGTGTCATATCATTTTATCAGTCAGTGGGCATTTGGGTTATTTCCACTTTCTGACTTTTAATAAGTAACACTGCTCAGAAAATTTAGAGAAAAAGTTGGAATTTGTGGACATATGTTCTCACTTCCCATGGGTATATATCTCGGTATGGAATTTCAGGGCCAAATAGTAACTTCGTATTATATAAGTTTTTGAGGAACAGCCAGGCTGTTTCCCAAAGCAGCTGTACTATTTTATATTTCCACCAGCATTGCATGAGTGTCCTGGATTTCTCTACATTCTTGCCAATATTCATTATTATCTGACTTTAAGAAAAAAAAACATAGCCATCCTAGTGACTATGAAGTAGTATCTCTGATTTTAATTTGCATTTCCCTGATGGTTACTGATGTTGAACATGGTTCATTTGCTTCTTGCTTATTTGTGTATCTTCTTCAAAGAAATGTCTGTTCAAATCCTTTGCTCACTTCTCAACTGTTATTTATCTTTGTGCTATTGAGTTATGAAAGTGAAAATGATTCATGTTTATAGAGGAATTATTTCTGGAGTATAACTCTTCTGGGTTCTTCATATAATTGCTTTTAACTTTAATTACAGAGGGGCCATGTTCCTCTGTCTTGCAACGCAACTTACAAAGATTTCCTTTATCTAATAATTATGGTGGGAGTTTGAGGTATTAGAACTTCTTTGTGGAATAAGATATTTCAAGGTGACCCAATAATATGTAACACAGAAGTGTTTGCCCTATTTGGCGTTAGTCTGGGGAATGGAGAGACACATTCAGCCTACATTAGTCAGGCAGTTATGAGGTAGTAAGAAAACCGATCATGATTTTTCTGCATTTACACTTTTCTCTAAAACGATTCTTCCCTGCATAGTTCTGTTTATTACAAAGAGCTACATACTGAGTTACTCCGTTATCTTATGTGTGTTTACATACAATGCAGAAACTGAAAAGATTTAAAAGCGAGCTGGTGCATGTCATTTTAAAAGCTGTACCATAAAAGTAGCATTTAAAATTCTAGACTTTCCAGAAAGATGAGCCTTGTTCTTAATTTCCTCTATGCTTTACCCTTTCTTATGTGTAGTTTTCAAGTTTGCTTGGTATCAAAGTTGAAACATCTGTTTCTTTTGTTTAGGCCAACAGATCTCATAGGCTTTCACAGAAAATGTTCATGCAGATGCCCGCCAGTTGAGGGCAATTAGTTATGTAAGCTCTAAGCAAGCTCAGCCTCTGTATACTTACAGATAAACATTTCCATCCCACCTACAGGTCTCCTTGCTTTATCCTTTTATCTTCAGTATGTAATTAAGCCTCTCTACTGCAGCTTGAACAATGTTTTGTGGTATGAATAAGATTCTCAAAAGTGCTGAAAATATGTGTAATTTTAAAGTCCCTCAACCCCTCATTTAGTAGATTTGACTAGACAATGGATTTCAGAGGGCGCTCTCCAGCATTGAGAAATACACTTAAAGAAAAAAAAGAAACAAAACGGCTAGACTCAGCAGCTACATGAATCCCTGCCAGGGCAGCATTTTCCTATGTTGAATAAAATCCTAGGTTAACTATGTAGTGCGCCATTTCTACTACAATGAAGATGCCTCAGTGCCTCCTATTGCAAAAACCTCAGGGTCTCTTAAATAAAAAGTCATTTGCAACGCAAACAGAGGAGCTCGCTTTGTTACTTTAAAGAAGTTCCTATCTGTTACCCATTTTATCTGCCTCACATCTGAATGGATGAAATACAGTTAACTGTCTCAGGTGAGCAGAGATAAAAAATTAAATAAGTCGTAACATTTTATTAAGCTACATTTACTTATCTAGAAAGGTAGGATTTTAGATATTTTGTAAAAATCTGAACTTATGAGGTCAGGCCTGTTTGCCGTTTAAAGGGTGATAATTTTTAAACCCCTTATACATTTCTTTGTTTCTCTGTTGAACACTAATCTCCTGAAGTCAGAGAGAGAGAGAGAGAAAGCAAAGAGGAGGAGGAATAAATGTAGGGGAATCAGAAAGATGAAAAAGAAGAGGACAAAGGACATGAACAGAAGGAGGAGTCAGAGAGAGTGGAATGGGAAAGTGTGAAATGTCCATTACTACATTCTGCAGGAAGGACTTCCGGGAAGATGGTGACCAGGTAAGCAGCAGAGAAAGATCCTCTTGGAGGATTGCCACCCAGACACTGGATTATAGGAACATCAGAAGGACAAGAAGGAGAGAAGAGAAACCTTGATGTTGTTAAACGTGGAATACTTTTAAAATTATAGTAAAAAATATCTGAAGCCCATTTATGCTAAAAAGTTGCCTGTCTGCACATGCATAAAACAAAAATGGCACAGCACATGACTTTTTTGTGTTCTTATTAATTTGATGGGCAGTAAAAGGACAGGTAAAGTTGACCTAACACAAAATTTGCAATTTCTGTCTTTGCTCACCCAAGCCCTGTGGATAAGTCTCTCCTCAGCTTTCATTCCTCACTTGTTTGTGGTTCACTCTTCCACCCCTAAATCCTACTAAGATTCTCTTTCTTCCCTAATTACTAAAGAAATTACTTGCTAATATATATATATATATATATATATATATATATAATACACACACACACACATATATATATACATATAGATACACACATATATATTTGATTAAATGGTCAAACTTTCATTGAAATTCATTACAACAAAGTAACTATAGCCACACATTTGCACTTCAATATCTAATTATAAAATAAAAGCTTTTCCCCTGGATAAAATAATTTTCAGTTTAGTAACTTGATCCCTTGCTTTCCTGTAAATATTTTAGAATTTCATTCCTGCTTTTTAAAAAAAAGTGAAAATAGAGAAAACTACTAGAATTTTACATCTATAGGTGAATTTAAGAATTGACACCTTTAAGTACTAAGATTTAAAAATGATCAACATAGTTTTCTTGCTGTTGATGTAAAACTTCTACATTTTTCTATTTTAAAAGTCGTTATCTTCACAGCTTTATTGCAATTATTCTTCTCTCCTTCTTCCAGGGCTTTCTATCCCATATATTTTGTGTCCATCTTACATGTACAGACACTGCCCAGGTCTCCAGAGCCCATGGATTGGAACTGGCAGGAAGCCTTCAGCTGCCGCACTTCCAGACCAACTCATCTCACTGTGAGCCTCTGCTTGCCATGACTGCCCAGCTAGCGACCACACACGGAGGAGGTTCCGCTGCTGTCCAGTACAGGATCCCTTTAATGAACACTCTGCTCCAGGGCTCCTTGTTACTTTGCCTCAGAATTTCACAGCAGCAAGTGAAGTTTGACTTTTCCTACCCAATCTCACTTCCTTTCCTTTCCTCTCCTGGGTACCAGACAGACCTGCGGTACGGTCTGAAGTCTTTTCTACCTGCTCACCCTCTCTTCCCTTTGTCAGTCACAAAGGTTTCCTCCAACCCCTTGTGCTTTTATTTTTGGTTTATTCTCGGGTGATAGGAACTGAGAAAGAGGAGCTCCCTTTGTTACTTTAAAGCAGTTCCTATCTGTTACCAATTTATTAATATTCTGTAAGTCATGAGAAGGTGCGAGTGAACGGGATCAAACCACATAAGAGGGAGGATTAGCTTTCAGTAGGGGAAAGAGAAAAGGCAAAAGGTACACATTCAAGTACATTTGAAGGTGTAGAGGTGGGATTTCTGATAAATTTAGAATAGAGGTAGGAAACTGTTACAAAGGTAATCCATACTTGCAAGTCTGCAGCGGGCTCAAGCTGAGGGAGGAGAGAGAATCTGAGATGGGTAAGACTTCTGCGATTTTGATGTTTACCCTAGACTGACATAGTTCTGATTGTTAGGCTGGACTGGACCTTAGTGACAAAAAGGTATTTCTTCCTTGTCTAAGAGAAGATAAAACTTAAACTATGTCTCAGAACTCACCCAGAGTGGGAAGCATGAAGCTATAAGTGCAATAAGACCTCTGCGAAAAAGTTATTTTATATAATACTTGACTGAACCGTGCTCAGCCCAAAAAGAGTTAAATAGCAGAGACAATGTCAGTTCAACTTGGCAGAGTTCCTGTGATATTTAATGCACTTCCTACACAGTTGAGGATTGATTAAGTTAGCAACAAAACACGGAAGTTCAAAAGCAACTCTTTGCTAAGTATGATAGGAGTTTTAAAGAGAGTGAGTAGACGTCAAGTAGCATTATACCAAGAGGAGGCAAAGCCCATGCTTTATGTTTACTAGGTGGTGTTTTACGTGCTTGTGCTATTCTTGTTCCTGACTCATCGTGCCCAGAGTACCACTGTGTCGGCATGGCTTGAAGTGGGGAGGTTATAGAGTTCCTCAACTGCCTCCTATTTTCCATAGTGGAAGCTTGTGGAAGGCAAAGGAGCATTAACACAACTTCTGGTCCGGTGTGGGCCCTGGTTTTCTAGGAATTAAATCAAAGCAATCTCATTCTCCTTGAATTTGGCCTAAGGGAATCAGTCCACAGCAGTCCCCAGGGGTCATGACAATGTGAAGATGTTTCCTTTGGAAGCCTCTCCTTTTGAGTCTATGATTTATGACAGGAAATCCAGAACTGGTGAAATGGTTTTGGTTCCGAGCAGGAAGCCTGCACCTTGAGGAAGGGAATGAAAGAAATCAGACTGTAGATGAAATGATTGAGCTATGAAATCAAACGCCTGTGCTGTATTGTACCCTTCAGCTTCCGTGAGTTGGTTCTCTTCCTTGCCGCCATCGCTTCCCATCAGGTTTCTGCTGGTTGTGACAGAGAGTCCTAACTGAAACAAATCACTGTGTTCTCTAGTCTTGTGCTCTGACAATTGATTTAGAAATTCCATTAATATAAAAAAATGGGATGGATTGTAGTCTGATCACCGTTTCCAGCCCACTGTTGTCACCTACAGCTGTTTAATGGTGAGCTAGGAGCCCATCATTTTATCTGGTGCCCTTGTCATGCTGGTGGCCATTGCCAAAGCTGAGAAACCATCCACTGCCCCACATCTGAGAGGGCAGATTCCCAGGGGAATCACAGCGCAGTCAACAGAGTGGCCCTGAAAACTGACAAAGCAAAACCATCTGTGACCCTGGGTGATAATGGGACCAGAGAAAGGATTAGGGCATAAGGGTGGTGAACTCCTGAGGTGGCTCCTCCCCTCTTTTCTGCTTCATGCTATTCAAGCCTCAGGTTCCCAGGGCTCTCACAGCCACTCAGCGGCATCACTGGGGCACTTGTTCTGTGGCCTCTGGGATACTGCTGGGCTATTAAGGATAAAATGACTGGTAAGACACAATTTCTGACAAACTCACAGTCTGGCTGTGGAGCTGGACAAAAATATGACCACAGTTTAATTCAGAAACACCCTAGTGTCTTTGAGCCCTGCTCCGTGGTGACTTTACCACTCCCCCTCATGCCCCGTGCTCAGGGTAGGCATCTTGATCTAGTGCTGCTACCTGTCTTTCTCTCCTGCCTCTCTTCTTTTTCTCCATAGAACTGATTTCAGAGTATTCTCCTGTTAGAAATCAAGAATTTTTTAAAATCTAACTTTCAGAAAATATCTCCTAATTCTTGAATTGCTAATTAAGAAATAATGGTATATGAGAAGACAAGAGGAAAATAACTTAGGGGCAATAGAACTTGTCCCAGAGAAGACTAAATACACGGGCAAGTGGACAGCTGTCTACTCACACGAACCTTTGACTCTCCCAGATTCAGCACCGTTTCTGCAGCTACAGGTGGGGCTCTCTGATCAGGGGAGCAGTCAGTGCCCTTTGCTGGTGAGAGAAGTTCTTTCCATCAGGAAAGCCTCATCTTTCAAAACTATGTGAGTATGTTATGAGCAGTTCTCAATGATGATTTTTTGATTCAGTGAGATTGACAAGTTGTCTCTATTCCACATACATGTTTTACAGGACTATGATGCAGAAGTTATCTTGCATATTTTGCTAGAGTTGAGATCATTATCCTTCTATGAATTAAAGCTTTTTTAGTGAAACTACTTACTGGCATCCACTTCAGTTACCATGATAGGCTTGGAGAACTGAATCCGGAATCCCCATGGACAGTCCGCAGTCCCTTTGAATAATCTCACAGTTCGTTCGCGAACTATAAAGAAGGCGAAGAGGACATTGCTTTCAATTAATTTTAGATACTGTAATCATACATTTTTGAAAAGCTATTATTTATTGTTTGTTGTATGCTAGATGCAATAAAAACATTCCAAACAATACTAAGTAGGATCTAATTTAATGGTTATGATAGCCTGTTGCTATACTTAAGGAAGAGGAAACTGAGGCACAAAGGTCAAACAACTTGCTTAAGTCACATGATCAGTGAGAGATGCTGCTTGCTACTCTTAGGCAGCAGGTCACCCAAGGCTTCGCTCTTAATCATGGTGTCACAGTACAATGCAAAAGACCCGGACCTTACCAATCTGAGTCACATAGATCCACAAATAAGTGACCTATAAGGCACGGTTATATGTGGAAATGAGAAAATTGAATCCTCACTCATGTATTAAGATCTTATAAGAACCCAAGAAAAGCTGAATCACTGAGCTTCTCAGAAAACAGGAACAACTGTGCCTTGGAGAAATCAGAACTCTTAGGTTAGTGATGATGAATCTTTTAGAGACCAACCACCCAAACTGCAACTGGAAACCCACTTATTTATTACAAAATGACAACTCTGTACTTAAACCTCAATACTGAAGATTTAGCCTGAAAAGAAAACTCTCACATTACCAACTTTTGTCTTAAAAGACAAACACAATAACAGCGCTTTCAATGACAAAATCGCTTTTTTATTAAAAGGTGCTCTTGCACAGTAATGTGACCCTTACAGCTGTGTGCATGCTAATAATCTGCAAACCTTGGCTGGGATGATTTGACTCAGTGCCAACAGAGAGGGTTCAGCATGCCTGCTGTCCCCTGTGCGCCATCAGGTTACACTGGATTGAAGGTATGGAGCGTTCCAAGATCTGCTCTGTAATAATTTATAATTTTTAACTCTTGTCTAAGTATCTTTACTTAACATGGCTCAGCCTCCTCCCCATCTGATTTTCCTCCCATTTCTTTTTCTTCTTACCACTTTGATATCTTTTTCTCTGGACACACAGGCATAGATGTGTGTAGGGGTTTCTTCCACACAACTTGCTCATTAGAGCGTTTGTTTTATTCATAACCTCAGCTCATTCATGGGCCCTCTTGAGTTCCTCTGTACATTTAACTTTGGTTTCCAGTACTGAGCGCATTTTCTAATTTAAATTCCAGAGGGAGGAAACCTCCCAAGCAAAACTCTCCATTCAGATCTCTTTTTCCCTGTTCCCTTTCAGGACTCCAAGGTAACACAGACATCCCTGAAAGACTGTTCCCTCCTTTTCATGAAAGGGCATTTTCTATAGAGAGAAATGCGACATGAGGAGTATTCAGTCTTTTATGATATGATGGCATTTGGTTTCTTATTTAGAAAAACATAGATGCTGAATCAAGCCAGAGTACATAACTGAAATACAACACTTTAAGAGGATAAGTAATCTCAGAAGGTTCATTTATAATTGGTAACAAAAGTGTCCAGTGAAAAATTATAACAAAGAGCTTCAAAATAATGTGTCTTTTATTATGTTTAGGGTCAAGTCCATCAGGAAGAAGTACTAACATGATATTGAGAGAATTACTGTTCCCCAGTGATTAGGTTGACATAATTTACTGGTTGAGTTTTTTCTGTATATGTTAATGAATATCTAAAAATAAGAAAGAATAAATGATAATAAAGTGTAATGGGAAGATCTCTGAGCTCTAGAAATGAATTGTTCATAGTACCTATTATTAGATTCCTGGGAAGCCAGGTAACTAATTATAAAATAAGAATGCTGATCTATTAATAAGGACAACTTAACACTTTAAAATTAAAATTTAATAGAGTTCCTTTTCTTTCAAAATAGAAATACATTAGAATTTATGGCTACTATATTTCGATCATTTGTTCCCATTTTTCATTTATATTTTTATGTCACTTCGCATTTCTCAGAGAGATTTAGATCCCCCTGTAGGTTGAAGAGCAAGAACATTTCTCCTTTGTCAGCTTGTTTTCTTCGCTGTTACAGAATGCCTAAATGTAGGGAAAGTGCAGACAAAACTAAAATCGTATAAGAGGTCAGGGAATGCTTGAGAAATTCAAGTGAGGGAGAACAATTTTATTTAGAGTGAGCAAGCCCTTACCCTTGTCATCCACTTCATGCACAATCTCTTCATCCCTAATGAGTGGATTTTGGTGAGTCCCTGACATTTGGGGAATGCTGTTATTATAAATTTACATTACTTTGCAAGGTTTGTAAGACAATGGACAATTTATTTTATTGAATATTCTCTCAGGTATTCTCTGGTGAACCAGTATTTTAAAACTAGGATTCCTGTAAAAAATAACAACAGTAAAAGCTTAAGCAATTTCCCAAGCATGTTTAGATGTGACCATCTCCTCGGTCAAATAGGGAATGAAAGCAAGGAGACACACATCTGCCTTCCACACGTTAACTGTGCTCCGACAGAAGTCGTTCACTCCCAAGCACTGAGTGAGTAAGCATTGGTTCTCAGGGATTTTATGATGGACTGGGAATGTAGTGGAAAATGGACCAGAGATGATTTTTCTTCTGGAGTCTATGTGCCAGATACTGTCTGCCAAAATTGGTACACCGTCAAAGAAAGGAGGGACAAGGTCCATGCATGTGTATTCCTGAAGAAAAGTTTGTCTTTACAAAATACCTGAAAAACTAAGTTGTTTTTCTTTTGTTATTGGGAGAAGCTTACTAAAGTTGCTGACATGTGTAGTATATTCCAACTTTGAAATTCTGTCCTTTGCACTGTTCTATGCTTCTTGGGAAAACACTGATATTTGTTCATACAATTCTGCTTTGGTGTGACTGGCTGCCACTTATCAGATCATAGTATAATTTAAGGGACAGAACTGGGAAATGCAAAGACTTAGGAATTAGTATTTTATCAGCAGGCAAAAAGTTGTTAACTAATCAGGGCAAAAAGAAAATCAAAAGTTCTCTTTTTGACCTATGTGAAAATCATTTCTAACACCTGCACTTGTCAAGACTTTGTGTTCCCTGTAGGTTACTCTCCTGATAGGAGCTCCTACTTTGGACAGATTGATTACCCAGCAGGTATTTGTTTAATAGGGTATTTTCACCATGTTAGTTCAAATGAAATTATGTTTGTTGCTTTGTTTTCATATTTCATGAGACTTAAGGTGGCTACTGCCTTTAAGATTGTGTTTCTTTGCTTTTGGTTCTTCAATCAGGCAAATTGATTGTCAACAATGTGTATGAAAGAATAAACAATTCAATGAAGTCTTTGAATGGTGAGCTCAACTGCAGAGCTTTCCTGTGGGAGAAGACATAATCAAAATGTTTTGTAACATATTCCTCTCCCACTCTGCAGACCATTTTCTTCTATTTTAAGATTTATAGTCCTAGTTCCCTTGCCACTGTCTAGTGGATAATCTATATATGCCACACAGCTGCTGTGAAGTCACAATTGAAGGTCATTGTTGTTTCATAGGCTATGTCGATACATCATCAAATAATTTATCTCCCCCAATAGCACTTCCTGAGAATCATGTTATTGGATCTAAAAATCCAAATGAAAGGCATATATTTCTATAAATATAACACATTGAATATACCCTAATATTTTAATGCAGCTCCAGAACACAAGTGATACAAGACTTTGTTTGCTTATTTCTCCAACTTTTGAGGTATTAAGATCCTGACACTAAGAATCTTACTTTCTGCCTGATGTTTGTTCCCTGTAGTAATACTCATGTAAAAGTTAAATTGAGAATTTTTTGGTCATTTTAAAGGTTGTTCATAGAGCTTAACCATCTATCTTTTGCTATTCTGATTTATTTTATTTTGGTTAGAATACAATGTGAAGTTTCCCCCCTTAAACTTTTAAGTGTACTATCGATTAGTGCCCATAATAGGTGTAATGTTTTACCTCTGATCTGTACAGCTTATTCATTTTGATTAACTAGAATTTAATGCCTCACCAACTACCTTATTTTTCACAAATCTTAAGTATTTGAAGTATTTTCATGCTTTAAATTTTTGATTCAGAGTCCTGTGTTTACTTTTTAGTGATGACTTTAACTTGTTGTGGTATGATTTTTATGCAAATAAGTATTATGACCATTAATTGTGATATGTCAATTTCATTGGATTAAGAAAAGCCTAGCACATTAGTAAAGCACACTCGTGGGTGTGTGGGGCGGGTCTAGAGTTGTGGCCCTGTGCACTCTATATGCGCCTTCCCCTTCCTCTCTGGTGTAGTTCCCCTGTGCAGCTTCCTGGCCCCCATGAACTGAGCAGCTTTGATCCACTAACTTCTTCCACCATGATGTTGGCACTGTGTTGCTAGCAAAATGGGAACTGAACTTCTTGAAACAGTGAAATTAATCCTCTCCTCCTTTGAATTGTGGGTTCCTGGTACAGGGTCTCAGCCCCAAGAAAGCTAACACAAGTTTTCTTAATATGTGAAAATAGAAACCTCATATTCTTTTATGCCTGTGTGTAAAAGCTCACTTATATTTGCAATTTGTCCTCATTAAATTACTCCACTGTTGGATTTCATAGTATTTATAAGAAAAAACTAAGAAAGTCTTCACTTTGTCCTGCAGATAAAACAAGTAACATTATAAATAACAATTACATTTTATCTCTGCATCAGTACAGCACAATTTGATGCCTGGTCTGAAAGTATTACATGCCTTTTTGTAGAATCTGACATGTTTTTAAAACTTTCTTCTCTGTGTGTTTCTTCAGGAGCTCCCCACATGAGTTGGCCATAATAGGCATGATGCGTCTTGGATGCATGATTGTATTAAGATATTATTGTCAACCTGAACCTTTGCTGAAGTTATATTATTTATTTGTCAAGTTTATTTATACCAATAAAGCAAAAACTCACAAAAGTTTTACATTTTACATTTTTTCAGCAAATACTGGACTAAAATATGCTTGCTACATGTGCTGAAACATATTCATGTGTAAATTTTAAAAAATCATAAGCTATTATTGTATTAGAGAGATATATAGTTATTAATTTTTATTTTACTAAAATTTATTTATGAAATGTCAAGGAGAATTAATATTATAATGTTAATTAAGTTTGCATAAAACACACTTATGAAAGCATAATTGTTAAATGTGAAGAACAGGCTGTAAGATCATATATACTAAAATCAAAATAAATACCTCATATGAGATATATTTTATATTTTTTGGTATATATGATACTGGAGATTGAACCTAGGACCCTCTTACTTAGCTATATTCTTAGCACATTTTTTGTTTTGAGATAGGTCTCCCTAAGTCACTACGTAGTCCAGGCTAGGGTGGAACTTGCAGCCCTCCTGCCTCAGCTTCCCAGAGTGTGAGGATTACAGGCATGCACCATGGTGCCCAGCTCATATTTCACATCTATTTTAAAATATAAATAAAATTATGCATAATGCAAAGAATATGGAAACAATAAACTATCTGTAGGAGTTGCAATAATAAATTATATTTTGTTTCTTCATTGTATTTTCTGATATATTTTTAAAAATTGATGAGTAATTTTTACTAGGGGATGAAAATGAACTCTTCGCTGCCTATTTCAATTTTTCCCAACTTTGGAATAATTATTCTGTTTGAGTATGCTCTTAAAATGAGTTTGATTTTAATCGTTTAATAGTCTCTCAAAATATCAAGAAATTATACACACACACACACACACACACACACACACATATATAGTTTGTTTGTTTGTCTGTTTGATTGATTTTTCTTTCTAAATTCCACCCAGGATTCAAGTTTGACAACTTCAGAACCTTGCCTTGTGCCTAGCTATAGGCTCTCTAACACATACCTATCTTAATATATTTGTAGAGTCCTTACCAGCTACTGGTCGTGGTTTTTTACTAAGACATCGGGGACTGTCTTCAGGGTTCCCATCGTCTCCTCTGAAAACCCATGCTGCTGAATGAAAGTTCTCTGTGTAGAATCCTTTTTCCTCAATATCAACTCGAAAGCCAAAATCCGCAGGACCATCATCTGAGGTAACTGAGGAGCAAAACACAGAAAAAGGTAACACAACTTATGCACTGGCGAAAAAGAAGATCCAAAAGACTGGTGGTCCTGGTGAGAAAAGATCTGAAATGCAAACAGTCTATACTGATGAAGAGTATGCTTGACAGTTCTCCAGGGAAGAACTTGTACAGTCCAAAAGCATCCTAAATCAAAACAAGTACTGTTTTAGAGCCTAGGGCATGAGCGGCTATGCACTAGAAGCGGCACTGTAAATCTTTCTGTCAAGGAAAAATATGGGGAGAAGCATTTGTTTTTAAGACTCATATATTAGTATTTAGGGGCCAAAATGAAACCACACAAGAATAGGAATTACCTTTTGGAATCCCTTCCAAAATACCAAGAGTAAGGAAAAGGATTACCAAATTAAAAAAAAAAAAAAAAAGACAACAGCAACCAAACTATTTTTGTGTTTGAAGAAAGTACTAAAAAAAATACAGAAAACTCACTATGCTCCTATATGAAGAGAAAAGCATATAAGGAAATACCTAGCTTTATCTAGCAGTTCTTTCACACAAATTAAGGATTTTTTTTGTGCATGTGGGAGCATTTTGGATAGTGTAGAAGGCTGTGCCAGTAAAAGAAATGAGAGTACATATGTATTTTTGAAGTTTATTTAGGAAGCTAAAATCTGAATAAAGTCATGCCCTCAACCTTTCAGTCTTTCAAAGGGGAAGAATCAAGAAGCACCCTTCATAGCCACATTTCACTTTCAAATTTCATTAGTTTTCACTTTTCAAACACCACAAAGACATTGTTTGAAGAAATGAAGACAGTAGGAGTACTTCTTAAAGAAGAAAAGACCATCTTATTCTCTTCTGTTTTAGGTTCTTTTCACTTCTTTTCATACTGTAGTTACTCTGGTGTCTTTCTCTGAAAAATTCTAGGTAAGGTCTTTTCCCTCTGGCCCACCACTGCTGGGCAGTGGCCACGGAGACTTGAACTGTAGCTCCTCAGTACTATGAGGCCCCAGAAGGGATGTGTTTTCAGCTTGTACTGATTTTTCTCTGGAGAATCATTTCTAATCATTTTTATCTTGCCCCTACATTTACACCATTGGTTTCTTAGTAGCAGAGAGAAAAAGGTAAATATCACACATTGTCCTTTGCCTTTATTTGTTGATAAACCAACGCAATTTGTGTGACTTGTGTAGGCAGCGTCTAGGGTGATGTGTTGACAAAGGATGGAAGAGCATAGCACCTTGCAGGCGGGCAAGAGCAAACCCTAAATAGCTCTTTCCTGAATCCAAACATATTAAGTGACAGTCTGTGCTCTGGATGCGATTGCACTGGTTATTGACAGTTTATGTGGTTTCAGCTTCATTCATTCATTCACTCATTGACTTAAATTGAAATAGATGTTCTCTCATGAAAAAGGTGTAAATCTGTGTGCAATGGGGGTGGAAAGGTAAATGGGACAGGAACTCATGAGGAAGTAAGAGAATGCAGAGGAAGGAGACAATGACTCTGGGTACGGGGCGTGTAGAATACAGGAGGGTAAATTAGGCTTGACATTGTGCAGTGGGTAAGCTGCGTATGTGAGGAGGAAGTGGGTAAAGGGCAGAGAACATGGGAGGTACAGATGGCCGGCAGTGAGGAAGCGGCTGTAGGTTAAACATCTTTATTCTGAAGATATGAAATCTGAAGTGTAAATTACAAAGCTTTGGAGTGCAAATGTAACACCATAAATGGAAGTTTCCACACCTTAGATCACAAGAGAATTCACAGTCAAGACACAGGCACGATAAAAATATTCCATAAAATTATCTCCAGGCTATATGTGTATGAAACATAAAGAAATTGTATGTTTTTACTTGAATCACATTATTCATGGCACACTACACAAATATTCTAAAGTCCAAAGCCCATCTCCAACTGGAAATATTTGTGGTCCCAAACATTTTAGTTAAGAAATGTTAAGCCAGTCCTTGCAAGACAGGTCATGTTGATTGTTTTGTACACAATAAGATATACTGTGTACAAAAATAAAGGGGAAACGGCACTTTAGAACATTATGTAGTGACAAAGTTAGAATGAGAATTTGATGAGATACGTTGTGTTATGGTTTGTGTCTGGATGTCCCTCCAAAGCCTCGTATAGTCATGGGAGACAGACTGCTTGGAGGTGGCTGAATCTAGAGCTTGCGACTGATTCACGGCACGCTGTGGAACTGATGATATGAGCGCTGCACCAGCCCTCGGACGGGTATGATACAAGGGACAGAAAAAGGTGTGGCTCTCTCCTCTCTTGTGGGTTTGCTATCTTCCACCTCCATGAACTGTTGTCCTTCTGCACGTGCCGCTCTGCCTTGGAGTCAGCCAGTTATGGGCTGAAACCTCCACAGACTGTGAGCTAAACCAACCTTTCTTCCTTTAACCTTGGGTGCCGGGTATTTTATCTCAGGAATGAAAGAAAAGTAACTAAGAAACACTGTTTATTGGAATAAAAATTATGAAAACTTTAAGATATGATAATATAAATTAGACTTTAGGATGCTTTGTTCCACATACTATATTTCAAAAACCCTTTAAGAACGTTTTGCTTTCATTTGCTGGATCAATTTGAGTATGACACTTTTCAAATATAGGAAAAGGAAATCAGAAATTATGATAATTTATTGACCTATCTTTGCAAGCTGTAAGGTTGAGTCAAAGCTTTTTTTTGTACAACTTTAGTACTTCTAAAGTTACAGAAACTGTGAAGAATTTTATAGTATTAAAACATTTTTCTCTTTGATTTATTTTATATATGCTTGGCCTTAAAAATTCAGTAACACTTTAATATTTATGGATGTAACTTACACAGATTTCTAGGTCCGCTGATTTATCACTGTTATGTTTGCTTTCAGCAATAGCTGCACATGTTGGATACGCAAACATCTCCTATCATGTAAAGGTCTGGGGCGGGGGACTTTAAATTACAGTGATACTTGTTTTTATCCACATGCACGAGACTGTCGAAACAGCTCACTTATTTATTTACAAACAGATTTGATTATGTGGATGAGCAGTTCTCTACTCATTCAGTTACCAACACAGAGCTAATCAACACACCCTTAGATAAAATGAGACATAAACCTGTGTTAAAATCCAATGAAGCAGCCAGTCACATACCTGCAGCAAACTTACAGCTGCTCGGTTTCTCAACCTCTGTCCCTCTGGAACCTTAGAACATAGTCCCAAATATGTCTTTGTCACAAAAAGTTTGCCACCAAAATTAGTTTTGCTAGGTCAGTCCTTTAATAAATGAACAGAACGGGCCCTTCAATATGCTTCTTATTACTGAAATACTTTTGTCCGGGAAGAATTAAAATACTTCTTGATTTTTAGGTTTTTACTTTAGGTTAAAAAAGACAAAATGAACAGCCCAGCTCTGGGTGTCTCTAGGGATTTTTTTTTCAGTTTTTATTTTTTTATTAGCACCTGTTTGAAATACATAATGATTAATCTTTTTGTGGGGAGTTGGTACATGTACATAAGACATCTCAACAGTTTTCACCCCATCCCTCCCCTCGCCTTCCACCCCTTTAGGCATGATTATACTCTTTACTTACACCGTATTGTTAGAAGATAATAAAAGATGCCACAAGTGGATGTGAGACCCCGTTCAGAATTCTCCAGGTTGTCAGAGACCAGCTAGCTGCAGTGAGTCATCATACTTAAAACCACGGACTCCAAGCAGGTGTCCTAGTTTGAAACCAAGCTCTACCACTAATTGCTGCTACTTGATGCTGAACAAGTCATTCATCCTCTCCATGCTTCAGAAAGCTCATTAACTAAAATAAAGATGCAAATGTAGTACTCAACTCATAAAGTCACCGGGAGAGTTAATAAACTAATACATCATCACTAGTTTATAATAGTGCCTGACACAAAATAAGCACATCATAATCATTCTTACTATTAAAAATTGAAGATTCTTCTATTTTCTTCCTTCCTTTTTTGTTCCTTCCTTCCTTCCTTCCTTCCTTCCTTCCTTCTTCTCTCTCTCTCTTTCTTTCTTTCTTTCTCCCCACCCCTTCCCTCTCCTCACTACCTCCCTCCCTTTCTCCCTCCCCACCTCCCTCCCTCTTCCTTCCTTCCTTCCTTCCTTCCTTCTGTCCTATCTTTCTATCTTCCCCCTCTCTTTCTCAGTAGCACTAATATTTGGAAAGTACATTTTCAATATAATATTAACAGCTGAATGAAATACGGTACCCAGTATCCTCATATGATTACCCAAATTCTTTCACATCTGTTTGTGATACAGGAACCTTTCTGGATTATAAAATTCAGTGCTCTATTTTGCAGACCCTTTCCAATTCCATTTACAGCCTTCAAATTATTGACCTAGTGTGCCTTAGTCAGCAGTCCCCACAGCCTAGATGGATTGATCAACTGTGTCCACACACATAAATATGTCACTCCTAATGTCTTTTCCAGTTATTATGTAGGAAGTCAGAGATGAGTGAGATTAACAGAGTGAAAAACACCAGCTGTAATGATGCTCGATAAAGCTGTCAGGTTCTAAGTCATGGATTAGTAGCATATCCTGACTCTATAAGTGAGATAAAATTTAAACCACACATTAAACAATGCTAGGCCCAGCAGCTCTTAGTGAATTGCAGTCTCTACGAAAAAGTTTCTGAAGAAATACAACATGCCTTTAGTGTGCAAGTGGCTTGGATAAACTGAAAAATAGGAATGGTAGGCAGTTCAACTATCTTGTGTCTAATATAGAACAAATACTAGTGCAAGTTTTCATTCAAAACAGAATTCACCCAAAGAAAATACAAATTAAAATTATTATATTATTTTGGCATAAACTTTGAATTTGTACAGGTTACATAGCTGATTACTGTGTTATTTCAAATGAGTACTATTGTTAAATGTTCCAACTAACTCACCTTAAGAAAAGAAAACCCTTATTTGCAATATTTGCCAATTTCTATTGTATAAATACCCCTGCAAATTTTAAGTTAGCAACCTGCTGTTGACCCTGTTGAACTGTAGTGTTAAAAAGTGTGCAGTTAGCTTTTGTGAGCCACTGTGAGCTGGCTCCAGCATACCTGTGATTGTATGTTTTTCTCAGAAAATGCAGAGCAGCCACAAATGTTTAAGAATACTACTAATGAAGGATCTGTCCATAAAACAAGGGATGAAACAGACTTGCACTGAGAATCCAGATAGCTGATGGGCACAGTGAACGAGAAAGAATCAATCCCATTCACTGTGATACAGGATCATCCATAGTGAATCAAACAAAATTTCCATTCAGTCTAATTTCTTAGTTTGGTTAGAAGAAAGAAGTTTTGTTGTGATGTTGCACAGGTGATTATCAAAAATCCTAAATATATATGTTTTTAAAAGCTAGATGCAAAGATTTTGAATGCTTGCTCCAAAAGAAATGACAGATGTTTGAGGATGTAGGTGTGTTTAAGCCAATTTAAACATTACGTATTATATACATATATCAAAACGTTCCATGGTGCTCCATAAATATGTATAATTTTATGTTACTCTTTGTTCTTGCAGTGGGTAGATACTGACTACTATAATGTTGGCTGACTGACATGCACCTTGATAATTTTGATTACACAGATTCAGTGCTATGAACTACAGTTGAATTTCTCTGTCGTCTAAAAAGGAGGAATTTTAAGGCCCAAGGAGAAACTCAGAAGAAAACAGAAACCAATGAATATGAGTGTTATGAGCAAAAGTGATGCTACATGAGTGTCCTATGGCTACAAGGCCACTCATACACCTTAGAAGCAAAGTGATATTCAAAGCACATTTCAGGTTGTCTGTCTTGGGTATAAACTCTCTCCTCTGGTTCTCATTTATTGTCTCCAGGAAGTCTTATATTTCTCACTTTTGTTTCAGTATGAGTGTATTCTTTGAGGGGCCTAGAAGCATAGGACATGTGGCAATTGATACATACTTCACATGTATAATACAAGATTTGTATTCTTATAGAAAAGAAATTAAATGGTCAAAGACTGGCAGTCTACCAAGCAGTCTTGGAAAGCCAAGAAAAATATCAATCGCAGTCAAAATCAAATCCAATCTGGGGCATCTAATGTGAAGAAATTTCAAATGTTTGTGTAGGGAAGATTAGTGTGCAGTACATTGAAAACAAAACTACTATTTAAAGTGTGGACACTAACGACTCAAACTACCTACCACAATACATCTTCCTTTCCTAATTAATATGAGCTTTTTCTACAGTCTTAGCACAATTTTGCCTTGCCAGAAGACTCTTGACCTGTCAAATAGCTTATCATCCATTCTAGGAATTGCCAAAACCCCATCAGATTTTCAAGAGAAACTACCAAGAGCTTATTTCTCTTGATTTTTTTGAAACAATTGAAGTTCTTACTTGGCAATTTCCCTGAGTTCTAAACTGTCAACTCTTGAGCATTACCAAATTCTAACCAAACTCTCATATTGAAAGACATGCCTTTTACCAAATTTCTAATTCTTAACAAAATGTGATTCTAACCACTTTGCTCTGGACAGGAGGTACTACCAACACACTGTTTAGGGAATGTCCTCCCTTGTTTCTGCTGGCAATAAACACTTGGTGTTGTGCATAGGTTGTATTGATGATATTGGATGAAGTGGTATTCAACAGTATAAAAAAGTAGAGAACCAGTGTATCTATCATAAGGTTGTAACATGGAAAGGAGAGCAACCTCAAATGAGTAACTTGAGAATTTAATGAAAACACTTAAAATGTGGAATTATTGAAGCTATTTTTTAGTAATAGAGCTAAGGTAGTAGAGAAAGTGCAGACTACAGTCTCTCATTGCAATAGAAATTCTAGAAAATTTCTCTGACTATGTGCTAATTTTTGAAGGGTCTTCTATCTTATGAGCACTATGATGAGCTCAATTACACATATTTAGAAGTGGGAGCTGCAGCTAAATTTTTATGTATAATAAAGAAGAATTTCAAAGTACAGAGCAATCGATACCAGAGAGAAGGTAGGGGGGTGTGGGAGCACATATGTTATGTAGGAAAAAAAGTACTGCAAGATCTATGAATGATTTTAAAAATAAGAAGAGAATTTCTTGGAAAATACCTGAAATTGAAAATCAACCTTTAAACTAAGGAATAAAACTACAACAGAGAATACATTTGTAAATGTTTTGATGCAGAATTCTGTGCACACATCATCAAGAATGCTCCACACCGAATGAGAACATGGGATAGAGAGGCCCTAGATGCACACAAGAGGGTGATAAATTGGGGTGATAAATAGCAGAAATAGCAAGCTAATTTGATGTCCACGCACTCCTCACTTTGAATTCCGGCATAGGTCAAGGAGCATCAGTGATTATACCTACCCTTTAGCTCGAAAAAATGTGTCATGTGAAAATGTCAAAGATTTAGCAGAGAAGACAGCCAGATGGGATGTGGAATATTTGCCAGAACAGAGCTGCTTATTGCAACTCAAAGAATTTCTACATTAAATAAAGCAAAAATAATGGAGAGTGCTTCACTACCTGACCGCACAGAACACTCAATTGTAGGCAGCCACCAGGCGAGTAGAAGATGTGTTAGAGAGTGAGGATCTGTTGTGTTTCAGATCTTACATGCCCCCCAAAGGCGTGTGTGGAAGGCTTGGTCCCCAGCTGGTGGCGCTGTGGGAGGCAATAGAACTTTTAGAAGGTGGGGACTGGTTGAAGGGAGTTGGCTCACTGGGGGGCATGCCCTTGTAAGGTCTACTGGGATTCTGCCTCCTTCCTTTCTCTTTTCTTGCCTGCCTCTGTGGTGAAAGGAGCTGCTTTGTTTCACCACACGCTCTCTCCACCATGATGCTTTGCCTTGGCACAGGTCCAGAGTGATGGGGACCAAGCAACCATGGAGTGAAAATTCTGGAACCGGGAGCCAAAATTGATCTTTTCTCTT
Organism: Dinomys branickii; assembly: GCA_004027595.1. Lineage (NCBI taxonomy): Eukaryota > Metazoa > Chordata > Mammalia > Rodentia > Dinomyidae > Dinomys > Dinomys branickii. Next base: position 90,198 of record PVLD010005208.1, read on the forward strand.
TGAAGTTGGTTATCCTCAGGTATTTTGTCACTGCAGCAGAACACTAACATGGTACTCTGTCAAAATGTCACAAACTACTTGGGGAAATCCGCATTACAAAAGAAGGAAGACGAACTCAGAAAATATGAAATATGTGTTTGAGAAAATATTTGATAGAGCAATTAGGTAAAAACTTTATGCACAGTAACATTCCTAGCAGAATGAAAATGAGAATTTTTTAAGCAAAAGAACCACGTAGCTGTTTTAAATTGAAACATGAAGATTTTGAAATTAAAGGAAAGGCTAAAAGAGGCTAAAGATCAAGAAGGACTGGAATGAGAGGTAAATGAATTGTTGAGCTAAATGGTAAAGATGAAGATTCCCTCAGTATAGAGCTGAAAGAGATGAGAAAGTGAAAAGTACAAATGAAAAGTTGAAGGGTAAAATGTTTATCTGAAGGGGATCGCAAGAGGATAGGGAAGGAAAAAAATATTTGAAAGAATAATATCTGAGAATTCATAGGAGTTGAAGAAATATATAATCCATAAATATGTAGTTGTCAAACATGCAGCAAAATTTAAAATATACCCAGGAAAAAATGTTACAAAAATAAAGAGAAAGAGAAAACTGTAAAAAGAACCAGAAACAATATTGGATTAATGATACAAACTGTGAGAGTCAGTTTGGGTTTATTTATTTATTTATTTTTTTGCGGTACTGGGGATCGAACTCAGGACCCTGCGCTTGCTAGGCAGGCACTTATTCTACTGAGCTATATCCCCAGCCCCAGTTTGGGTTTAAATGCTTCTCCCACTACTGGTTACAGCACAAAAAGAACCAGTTTCCTCTGTAATTTAAAACTAGAATTCACTTCCCATAGAAGTTTCCTGAAAATAGTCATTGAAAGATTCACATAGCAAGTAGAAAAATAAATCATATTAGAAGCAATTAGTACAAACACAATGCTGAGGAAAAATTAAATGTATATTGTTAAAATTTTTTTTGAAATATACTAAATTCTAGAATATATAAACACTACATTGATAAGGAGAAGGTAGAATGGGAATGGAAAGAAGTGAACATTAGAACAAACTGTGTATTAGTGGGTTTATTCTATCAGAAGTCTAATATAAGAAAAATATTCTCCATGGAGGTATTTTAAAGGTATTTGAATAATAAGAGGATAATAAAGCACTATATGGTAGTACATGTGAATGTAAAAATTTAAGATTTCAGAGCTGGGTCCTTGACACCAAATAGGAAGGGGACTGGAAAGCTTAGACACTGACCAAATGGGCAAGAATGCAAATTATCAGGACAAAACAGAGCATCTAAGTTACTCTTCATCATCTAAATGTTGAGCATGTGAACATGTTGTTGTATGGGTGACCACACAGTAGGGGGTTTAATTACTGAAGTTCCTTATAATCTGTGCTCACACACTAGCAGCTGCTTTCAAGCCCTGACCTATGCCAGGTCCCTCATCCTGGATGAATGACACCTCTACCTTCCAGAATTACCCCTGTGTCATTCCATCAGCTTGTCTGTAGGACACAACCGAGGATACTCACTACTGTCTTTCCATAAAGACATTAAAGAATGTCACAATCTGTCTTTTCCTTTCCCTTTCTTTAGGTGAAGCTCACTACGCTTTGGTGTGAGTGTTTTTTGTAAGCTGATTTGTTTTGTGAATATTATGCAAACTGCAAATGCCTATTAGTTAATAAGTATCTTTTAACAACTTTAGCTGTTGGAATCTTAGCTCTAGATGAATATTGATGGATACTAAATGTACTAATGTTTTCTGTGTTTTAAATTATTATTCTTAATTTATATTTTCAATGGTAACCTATCTTTCATTGTCAATTGCTGCTGGCTAAGTAAAATGCTGGTTTAATAACAAATATTCAATACTAAGAGAAATGCTATTTCACTAAAATACACACCTACTTGGAGATATTTCCTCATTCAAAAATTTTAAAATGGGAGAAAGGATTGGTACATATAATCAAATATATTTCTCTTAATCTTTTTAGATTATACATATTTTGGTAATAAGCCAACATCAATTGTTTGAAGTAGAACACTAACTTAATCAAACAAAAATCCCTATGGTTAGCTAAGAACTGAAGAGAAAGAACCTTAGCAGGCAGTCGTGTTTTGTTGAAGGTAACTGACCAAGGATCCCTTTCTGAATGGGTAACAAAGAGTTGATTATTCTAAGCATATCTTTCGCATACAAGTGTCTATGACCACACTGCCAGTTTCAATCAACAAAGCCCATGTTTTGAAGACAAAAGGGAGGGAGCACGATTAGGATTTAGTAAACTGCTGTCTTTAATGTGGTTTAGGGAAAGCAGTTGCTTGTCTACTCACTGGATCCTTCCGTGATATTGCTGGCGAAGGAGCTCCCTCCTGCAGAGTTGCATCTTTTCCCGTCCTTAAGTTGCTGCCTCCTCCTGGCCCACTGGTCTATTGCATCTTCCTGGGAACCGTTGCTGGCTCTTCCACCTGTTAGAACCAATTCCTGGGATGACTTTCGGAGTTCCACATTCTGATCTAGATTAAATCACATTAAGTATATGAAGATAGAGTACAAAATGCTTCGCTTGAAATATAGAAATCACAGATGAGAAAAGAACCGTATTCAATGTATTCATGATTTACTTGCTAAACTTGCACTTATTTAGAGAAAGATTAGGTTTGCTCTATTAAGAGGGAGAGAGACAAAATGGAGGCAGTGCAGCTAAAATAGATTTATACAGGAAAAGCAGGGATCACCAAGGTAGGTTCCATTCAACGGTATTCCTTGGGCATCAGCAGTAGCCCTGTTACTATATTAGTTACTAGAAAGGGACAGAGTATCCATAAATTGTTAAATATATATGCTGAGTTCTAAATAAGAAAATGTTATTACTTCACTGAATTCAATTACAACCCAGGATAATGAGTTTTTTATTGAACTCTAGTACTTATGGTTTGAATTCTAATGATGGTAGGTACATAAATTGTATGACACTTTTTCTATTGCAAATGTTGATTCAAAACAGTGAACAGAAAAATGCAAGAATACATGAAGGTTTATCTAAATTTATATTTGAGTTAGTAAGACTTGAAACACTTTATATAGTTGCAAACTATTTCCTCTGTCATCACAAGGGGCAGTACAGTATATTGTTACAGGAAAGAAAATTACAAATAAATGACTGCCCTGCAAACAAGCCTAAGAAATGGCTGAAACAAAGAAAATAAAAAGAAAACCCCAATAGGAGAACATATAATACTTAACATGTCATTTGATAGACCAGAATTGGTTAAGATTTTACTTAATTTTATAAGTAATGATTTAAAAAGAGGTAAACTCTTAACCTTTCATTAAAAATGGGATTTTACAATTATTTTGTAAAAATATAATTCATGTATATCAAGATTTATTCTGAAAATTATGTAAGTGTGTGTATCTTTGATAAATCGCATTCTTCATTTTTGTATATAGATATTGACAGACCATTTGTGTAACAATTTAAATTCACTTGTCAGAGCTAAACAAGTGGCAAAATGGAAGAATTGTTCCTCCACTCCTCTAACTTTGTTTTCCTTAAGTCTGTTTTTGATTCTTACCTATTTCTTGGGAAATAAAAGGATAACAGCAAACCAACATCCACACTATGATATTTAGTACTCACTCTCTTCATTCTAATTCCCACTGTGCTAGTAATTGAAGCTATGATGACAAACAGGATACTTTTGCTTTATGACATTTTACAAAGCAGTGGAACTTTTGAAAAATGTCATAGCATTGACCTCTGGCTATTTTTTCTGAAATTTGTTCTACTCTCCTCGTTTGTTGAGATCGAGAGTCTTGGTTGACCATGAAGGCATTCATGAGAGAGATGACTTTTCCATTGTCAAACACTTCACATTAAATGACAATTATCTTTAGAAACTACTGCAGTGAGGAAGCCCTATGAGCCTGGGGAGTTGTGTCACATGAAAAGTGGCCATGACATATGGTGGGGAAAGTTTTACTCTGGAATTTTCTTACCTATTCAAGTTAAGCATAAGTATGTGCCTTATAATATGCTTTGAACTGTAACTTGAGAATTGCTGCATTGCCCACCCAAGTACAAATCTTCACCATTACTGTTCTGCTGGGAATTTGTGAAATCCCAAGGTTGCAAAGAATATAGACAAACTTTGGTCTAACCACTCTTCATATGCTTAAAACACTGCTACAAAATTTCCACCAAGAAGTGATTCAATCTAACCTTGAAAATTCCCCGAACTCAAATTTACTACTGGTGATTTAGCCTGACTCTTGTACCTCAGCTTGATAGAAAGTTTTGCGTGATGCATTCAACCTATATCTCGATAATGTTCACTTGCATATCAATCTTTCAGTAGATGTTTATTAACCCTTTTGGGGAATCAGGCAATTTCCTAGTGTTGGAATGAAGGCACTCCAGTCTCTTGAAGGACTCTGTTAAAATATATACACTGTCACTTTAGTAAGACAATGTATTAATTCCTGAAAATATAAAAAAAATAATAATAACAACAAAGACATTTTACCAAGGGCTTTGTTTTTTTAATATATGTGCCCTTCCAAAATTCATAGGTTGCAACCTAAGAGAAAATACAATGCCATTAACAGGTGGTTCTTTTAAGGAGTAAACTAGTCTTGGGTGCCTTGACCTCATGAATGGGATTAACATCTGAAAGCACTGGAGGGGACCAGGCAATTCTTTCTGCTCCTCTGCCTTCTGCCATGGGAGAACAAAGGCACAAACTACCATCTTGATAGCAGCAGGGAGACTCACCAGGCGTCTTGGTCTTGAATGTGTCAGCCTCCAGAAACATAAGAAACAAGTTTCTTCTCTTTAGAAAATTACCCAATGATTGCTACTTTGTTCTACAGTGGCATACGTGACCAAGACACTGAGTGTGAGTGTGAGAGCGGAAGCTGCCACATTCGAAGCCAGGGGAAGCAGAGGATGGGAGTGGGAAGACCAAGAAGAAAAGGCTGCTCTGGAAGAATGTTACTGGAGGAAAACACAATCACTGCTGGGCCTGGGGCCCTGATCTTGTGCATGTACCAAGAAATGCATGGGAACAAAATGGTCCCACTGTACCATACATCAGCGTGTTGGAAGTGGTCTAACAGTCATAATCTCCTACAAGAAAAGGAGCAATTTTCTACTCATCGGTTTACTCCTAGTACTTTGTGTGAAGCTTGCAATCCCAAACTTCTGCATATTTCTATTCCTTCCTGCCTTGGTATAGTTTCTTGGAATCACTGCTTTTTTTTTTTTTTATAGGTTTACGGGAATAAAATACCTTATACATTGCATGGAAATTGTGTGTCATATAAAAGGCTAGTTTATTATAGGTGAATCTGTGCCATATAAAATATCACCTAATCCTTCTCATTATCTGCCATTTTCTCAGGGTGGCCTACTTTTGGTTTCCTCATTAAAATTTTTTTATGATATGGCTTTTTTAACTCTTTGGCGTAGGTCTTACAAATGAAGTTTAGTCCACTTACAGCTGAAGGCATGAGTCCTTGAGCAAACACCTTTTCCCCCCCAAAAAACACATAGTTTTACCTGGAGAGGAAGAACTCAGTATTGAGTTCCTCAGGGTTCAGACTGGCATCTGCCACACCACACTGGCTCTGCTGCTTCCTGCCACACACATACACCTACCTCTTCTTGATGTCTGGTTTAGAGGTCACATACCATTTAGAATAAACTGTGTCTTTTAAATTTTATAATCTGGAGATTCATACATTTTAAAAAATCCAAGTATCCATCTGTCCTGAAAAGTCAGAAGGCCTGGCTGAGCTGGACTACCCTGCTATTACTTCAGAACATACTCTCTAGTTTACAGCAGTACATATGTTCCCACAGGCAGCCTGCTTGACTCAATGACAGGAGGTGGTCCAGATTGTGACCTCTAACCTAGTTAAATCCTAAATGTACACACTTGGTGGAAGAAACTATGTAATTGCAAGATTCAGCAGTCTTGTCTAAGATTCCCAATATAACATCCTTGGATAGACTATGAAGACTAGAAGGACCCCTTGGGAAAGGTGAGAAAAACTTTGTACCTATATCAAATTTATAACTGCTGGTCAAATGGTCCAAAGGTGTTCAAGTAATCTATGCTCTTAAAAGTTTATGCTACCCAGACATAAATACCGATACTCAAGTGGCAATAATGTTGAATAAGGCATACAAATACTCATGTTCTCAAAGAGTCAAATGTTTGCAAATATTTATAGATTTATACGTTTGAATGTCTGTTCTACAACATTTTAATTGCTGATTCTTTTCATGTATGTTATTATGTGAACAGGGAAAAACACAAACCTGACATGACTTCCCTGCTATCATTCCACAAATATTCATGGAGCATCTACATTATAGGACAGGATTACCTAGTGCTGTGGTAGACAATCGTAGTAGTGGTAAAACAGGAACAATTCATACCCTCGTGAAGCCTACATCCTATTGAGGGACGACAACATAAAAACAATGAATCATAGCATATATAAAAGGCCAAAAAGAGTTTATCTTGGGTGCAACAAGGAAAGCTCAGATTCAATTTTTTTTTTTTAATTTGAGAAGGCCTCACTGAGTGTGCTACATGAGCAGAAAGTAAAAAGGACACGAATCTGTGAACATTTCGGGAATAACCGGCACAGCTAGTGGAGCCCATGAAAAGGGTCTGAGACAGAACGTTGGCTGAAAGGTTGTAAAACTTCGACAGGTCAGTGTGGCTGGAACAGATCGAAGCAAGGGCAAGAGCAGTAAAGGGTCAAGGGGGACAGGCTTAGTAACAGCCTTTTCATGAACCAGAGGACAAATGGTTGAAAGTGTTTAACAAATAGGATAATTTCAAAGTTTACTGAAGTGAGTGCCTGGTGCTGACAGGAGATCTGCACTCAGAAGCCCTGTGAATTGCTCTCACCTCGGTTTGTGCATGGGCCCTCCCTGAGAGTGCCCAGCGTAGAGTGAGGTTCTGGTGCAGGCGCTCCAGGAACTGCTGAGACTGTGGTTCTGGTCTGGGCTTCACTTACACCCTGCCCTCAAGGTGGTTGCACACACAGACAGTCTGGGATCGCTGTTGGTGTGGCCAGTGTCTGGATCTTATGCTTGTCCTGAACTGAATGGAGACATAGAATCAGGTGATCTACAAACTGTTGACCCTGCAGTTCATGTCTGGGTTTTGCCTGTATCCTGAACTGCATGGGGTCACAGGACCACTGGCCTGAGATTGTGCCACCAGTACAACCAGATTCTGGACTATACATGTGTCCTGAAGTGTGAGGGGCTACTGGAACAAACCATCTGCCATCAACTGACATCACAGATCATCTCTGAGACCTGGGAAATATAGGTACACTTCACCATCTACTGGAAAACCTCAACCTAAGCAGTGCATCTCAGAGGAAACTGAGCGGCAGGCCTGCCCACCAGGAAACCGAGGGGCACTAGCAATTTTTTCTGAACTGTCAGAGAAGATGGAGGAGAGTGAGCATTCTGCTTCTGGCATCAAATATGACAAGATGAAGGGCTAAAATGCAATCTCAGAACTCCACCCCACTCAGAACAAGTTCAGGAGACACTGACGTAGGAGAACTTGGTAAACACACATCTGAAACTGCTCAAATGATTGCAGCAGAAGTAAAGAAACAACTCCATCAGGCCATAGAAGAGATCATATCAGACATAATTTCTCAGGCAAAAAATGAAATGACATTAATAATGAAAGAAATGCTCTGCACTTCTAGAGAAGAAACAGATAAAAAATGGAAGAACATAGGCAACAGATGGAAATGTTGCATGAGCAATATAAGAATGAATTAGAATGCATGAAACAGACTCAAGAGATTTCTAGGAAATGAAAACTTCCATACAAAACTTGCAAAACTGCTTGAATGAAGCTGAAGATAGAATTTGAGACCTTGAAGACAGTATGGCAGCTAGTGAACGTGAAAGGAAGGATCTCTTAAAATCAATAAGGATCCAGGAAAAATCAATTTAACAGCTGCAAGATGAGGAAAAGAGAAATAATGTCCGAGTAATAGGAGCCAGTGAAACAGCAGAGGGTGACACAAATGACATAAAACGAATATTTGCAGAAATAATAGTAGAACATTTTCCAAGCATGGAAAAAGATTCTGAGGTACAGTAAATGAGGCATGTAGAACTCCAACTAGCCATAATGAAAATAAAACCACACCTAGACATATAATAGTCAAGATCCCAGATATACAGCAAAAGAACACAATATTAAAAGCTGCTAGAGAAAAGAAACAGATCACCTATAAAGGAAAGCCCATCAGAATCACAGCAGACTTCTGAACACAAACCATCCTTCAAGTTTAATGGAGAAACAAAATATTTCCATGACAAAGAGCAACTGAAGAACTTCATGAGTGTCAAACCACCCTTACAAAAAGCACTAAAAGACATTCTAGACAGAGAAGAAAATGACAGCAATTTCAAGAGTAACAATAGAAAGGAACCCTCAAGAAGAGCAAACAAGTAAACAGGTAGGAAAAGTAAGAAACCAACAGCAAGTAAATAACACGACAATGATAAGCCAGCACATATCAGTTATAACCATAAATGTAAATGGTCTCAATTCACCAGTCAAAAGAAACAAACTGGCAGAGTGGATTAAGAAACAAAATCCAACAATATGCTGTATACAGGAAACACACTTTACTCAAAAGGATATCCATAGACTGAAAGTCAAAGGATAGCAAACAATCCTCCAGGCAACGGGAACCCAGAAAAAGGCAGGAGTAGCTATTACGTTTGTAGACAATGTAACCGAGAGCAATCCAAAGAGATAAAGAAGGTCACTACATACTTGTTAGGGGAAAACTGCAAGAGGATGAGATAACAATTCTAAACATATGCAGTAAATATTGGAGCACCAAACTGCATAAGACAAATCTGAACAGACATGAAAAACCAAATAATCATTAATACTATTGTAATAGGGGATCTCAACACCCCTTTGACACAAAGAGATAGGTGAACTGGACAAAAAGTCAGCAAAGAAATCACATATCTGAACCAAAGCTGTGAACAAATGGTCTTAGTAGATGTATGTAGAGTGTTCCACCCCACAACATCAGAATACACATTTTTCTCAGTGGCATGTAGGACTTTCTCTAAATTAGACCACAGTCTAGCCCATGGAGCATACCTACCTCAATGCCAAAGAATTGAAATTATCCCATACACATTATCTGACCACAGTGCAATGAAATTGGAAATTAATGATAAAAAGAACTTCCAAAACTTCATAAACACTTGGAAATTAAACAACAACCTCCTGAACAATAAATGAGTCACAGAAGAAATTGAAGAAGAAATTAAAAATACCTACAAACAAACAAAAATGTAGATAAAACTCACCAAAATCTATGGGATGCAATGAAAGAATTCCTCAGAGGGAAATTTATAGCGGTGAACTCACACATAAGGAAAACAGAAAGATAACAAATAAATAGCCTAATGCTGCACCTCAAACTTTTAGAAAAACAACAAAAGTCAAGCCCAAACTCCAAAGAAGGGAGGACATTACAAAGATCAGGGCAGAAATTAATGCAATTGAAATGCAGAAAACCCTACAAAAAACAAATGAGTCAAAGAGTTGGTTCTTTGAAAGAATAAATAAAATTGATAAACTCCTAGCCAACCTTATCAAAAAAAGAAAGAACTCAAGTTCATGCAATAAGGAATGAAAAGGATAATTACTACAGATTCTACAGAAATTCAGAAGATCATTAATGGTTACTTTGACAATCTTTACTCCCATAGGTTAGAAAACACAGAAGAAATGGACAGATTCCTAGATATGTACAAATTACCAAGGCTGAGTCAAGAAGATATAAAAATCCTGAACAACCCAATATTAATTAATGAGATTGAATATGTGAAATCATACGCCACAACCAAGTTGGACTTATTCCAGGAATGCAGGGATGGTTCAATATTCACGAATCAATTAATGTTATACACCATATCAATAGAGCCAAAGACAAAAATCATATGATCATCTCAATAGATGCAGAAAAGCTTTTGACAAATCCAACATGCATTAATGATAAAAACTCTACAGAAAATAGGAATAGATGGTTGTTACCTCAACCTGATCAAAGCCATCTATGACAAACCAACAGCCAACATCATACTAAATGGACAAAAACTAAAAGCTTTTACTTTAAAATCAGGAACAAGACAAGGATGTCTGTTGTTACCACTCCTGTTCAACAGAGTACTGAAAGCATTAGCCAGAGCAATTAGACAAGAGAGAGAAATAAAAGGAATAAGGTTAGGAAAAGAAGAAGTAAAACTATCACTATTTGCAGATGACATGATACTTTACATAGAAAACCCCATAAACTCCACAAGAAGACTCCTTGAAGTAATTGACAATTTCAGCAGTGTAGCTGGACACAAAGTCAACACCCCAAAATCAATACCATTCCTATACACAAACAAAAAAACAGACTGAGAGATAAATTAAGGAAACCATACCTTTCACAATAGCATCCAAGAAATTGAAATATTTGGGAATTAATCTAACAAAAGAAGTAAAAGATCTATTCAATGAAAACTATAGTACTCTGATAAAAGAGATCAAGAGGGTTTCAATAAATGGAAAATCATTCCTTGCTCATGGATAGGAAGAACCAACATTGTGCAAATAGTTATACTACCAAAATTGTTGTACAGATCCAATGCAATTCCCATTAAACTACCATTATCATACCTCACAGATCTACAAAAAACATTCCTTAAATTCATCTGGAACCAGAAGAGACGCAAAATAATAAAAGCAATCCTGGGCAACAAAGACAAGTCAGGTGGAATTACAATCCCTGATGTGAAATTATACTACAAGCTACTGTAATAAAATCAACATGGTACTGGCTAAAAAATAGACCAGAAGATCAATGGAACAGACTGGAAGACACAGACATGACCACAGACACACTCAGCCATGTAATCTTTGATAAAGGGACCAAACAAACTCATTGAAAGAACGATAGCCTCTTTAATAAATGGTGCTGGAGAAATTGGTTTGCCACCTGCCAAAGACAGATAATATACCCAAGTCTATCACCATGCACCAAACTCAAGTCAAAATGCATCACAGATCTCCTTATTAAGACAGAAACAGGAAAATAAAGGATTGACCTTTTGTTCTTTTTCTAAAAGTTTGAGGTGCAGCATTAGAGGCTATTTATTTGTTATCTTTCTGTTTTCCTTATGTGTGAGTTCACTGCTATAAATCTTGCTCTGAGGACTGCTTTCATTGCTCCCACAGATTCTTTCTATTGGAAGAGAAAGTAGGTAAAAACCTTGAAGACATAGGGATAGGTAGAGAGTTCATGGAGAAAAACCCAACTGCCCATGAAATACTTCAAAGAATCAACAGCTGGTATCTCATCCTCCCAAAAAGTTTCTGCACATCTAAAGAAATTTCCAGCAAAGTAAAAAGAAAACCCACAAGTTGGGGAAAAATTTTAGCTGACTGTCCTTCAGACAAAAGTCTTCTATCTAAAACATACAAAGAATTAAAAAAATATCAGCCCCTCGAAATTCAAAGACTCAATCCAAACATGTGCGTCTGAGATGCATGCACACTTCTCAGATAAAGAAATACAAATGGCAAATAAATACATGAAAAAATGTTCAACATCATTAGTAATTCAAGAAATGAAAATTAAAACAACACTAAGATTTCACCTCACCGCAGTAAAATGGCTAGCATTAAGAAATCAACCAATAGCAATTGCTGGTGAGGCTGTGGAGAAATAGGAGCTCTTCTCCACTCCTGGTGGGAATGCAGACTGGTGAAACCACTGTGGAAATCAGTTTAGAGATTCCTCAGCAAACTAGGTCCAGAGGTCCCATTCAACCCAGGGTTCCCCTTCTGGGTATTTTCCCAGAAGATCTGAAAACACCATATCACAGAGATATATGTGCACCCATGTTCATGGTGGCACAATTTGTAATTGCTAAATTGTGGAAGCAATCCAAATGTCCATCCACTGAGGATTGGATAAAAAAAATTGTGGTACTTTTATATAATGGAGTATTACTCAGCTATAAAGAAAGATAAACTCGAGGATTTTATAGGTAAATAGTCACAACTAGAGATCATACTCATAAATGAAACAAACAAGACCTCCATGTGTAATCAACACATTGTCTCACTAGTGTAAGAACCTGAAAGAGTGAATAAAAACTAGGAGGTATGATAGACATTGTGAAATGAAAGGAAAATGCTCAAAAGTAAGGGGCAACTAGGGTGTGGGAAAAGGAGACTGGAAAAAAGGGGATATTATGTATGTATGTATATATAGGATAGCTAACAGTTATAGTACTGTCTTCTATTGCTTTACTGAAAGGAACAGTTAATGATTACTGGTTTGATCATTATTGCATGTCTCTATTTGTTTTCCTTAGAAACCACTTTGAAGATATCAACAACAACCATTGTTAATTTCCTACCACTTTGTCTATAACTTTGTATTGTTTGTATTGTTCTCACTCTGTTTTGTAAATGCATGTCTGTTTATTAATATGTTTTCTTCCTTTATTCTTAAAATAAAATAAAATATTTAAAAAAAAACAAAATTTATTCAAGTATAATCTCAGCTATGGTTGGACTCTGGTTTGAATGATCAATGTTCGTAAGGAGATGTGTCTTGTTGGGAAAGCCAAGCCAGCATACCTCGGTGGATGGAAAGCCATCCTGAGAAAGACGTTCAGTCGGGTAAGTAATCATGGCCTACTGTTGCAACTGTTGGGGTTAAAGTCACAGATGCTGATGCTTGTGGTATGTAGGCCCCGTGAAGAGATTGCTCTGATGAATAGTCTTCACTTTAGTGTGTTCATGTGAAGCAGGTGACTATATAGTTTTTGTACTGTTTTAAGGCCTTTACTTTTTAGAAAGCAACTTTCACATTTTATATCAATATGTATGTAATAGATTAAGTTGCTTGTAGTTTATTTCTTTTAAATTTTAAATAAATGTTGAGCAATTCGTTTTTGCTCTTCTAAATTTTTTCATTAAAGATTTAGCACTAAAACAACAAAGAAGAGATAGCTTCTCTGTTAAGTTTCACCATTCCAAATTTCATTTCTGAGGATTTTGGGAAAGTTACTGGCACTAGGGTAGACATTCTTACTCATTCAAGATTCATTTTAACTTACAATATGAGACAGTGCTACCATTAAATCTAAAATAATTCAGACTCATTGAGAAAAACAAGGGCATTGTATGAAGTGACTGAAATGATAACATGTTAATCCAACACTAAAAAACAGTCAGTATTTTGGGCTTAGAAAAAAGTTTCCATCCTAATGTTCTTCAATCTGGAGAGCTTCTGGGTTCTATCAATGGTTTTAGCAGGACCAACCAATGCACAAGGGAGGTCAGAGGTCTGCTAGAGGTCAAAGGCCCTGTAGATGGCTCAGTCAGGATTAGCCATGGTTGTTTCTGGTTTTTGTCCTTTGCTGCAATTACTATTCCACATAGCCTCCCAGGACATGCATAACCTTGTTTCTGCAGCACGACAGCAAGGTTTAAAAACACTTTTTATTACAAACATATTCTTCCTATTCTCTGAAACATGCTTAGCTTGCAAGATGGAAAAAATGGTGGATTATTTAAGAGCGGCAAAAGGCTAACATTTCCTAGAAAATTGATTTGGCAATATATCAACCTCTTAAAGAGAAATTGATTTTTTTTACTTTATTTTAAACTGCAGCCTTGGTGATTTTACTATGCGCTATTTATGGGGGTAATGGGCGATAATGTACAGGAGCAGGCTGACACATTCTTGCTCATATTCATCTAATTCTAAAATGCTAAAATATATCTTCAGTAATAAAGAAAAAAATCCCAAGCAATAAAAAAGTCTGTACCTTAAGACTTTCCAAGGCTCAAAGATGTAAAAATATTGAAAGTTAAACATTCTCTATAGCCCACCGTACCTTTCAAAGTCCTTCTGCTTTGAGAAGACAGCAAAACATCTATTTGGTGATAGTAACTATCCTTTGAATCGTATTTGTTCTCACCTCCTTCAGAATTTAGCCTTCTTGGTGCAACCTTTTGGTATTCTTCTGGCTCCTGTGGAGAACTGGTTGATCCAACGGTCTTTTCATCTTGGTTTCCATATTGGTCTGCATCCGCGGGAAGCATTTTCTCAATAAGAAACAGCTCATCGGTAGCAGGCACCATAGAGTTGGACTCAGCAGTGTTTAATGGAAGATCCATTTGAAAACAGACTTTATTATGAGTCTCACTGGAGAGGTCTTCAGAATCTCTGGGATATGCATTATTTACCAGTGATATTATCTGAAACTTTTCATTATTTCCAGCAGAACTAGGTGATTCTTTGGGGGTTCTCATTCCCAGAGAACAATTAGAAGCAACTATACATTCTTTATCATTTTGAGTAATTAATTTTCTCTCTAGTTCATCTGTTACAGAAATCATGACTGGTCCTTTTGTTTGGCTGAGGGCTGCCATCTCTGGATGATTTACCTGGACCTCTGATTGGTCCATCCGTTCAGGTCTGTGGCTAATACTGTGGTGCAGGTTCCCAGAATCAAGGCTGCTACAAGGTACAGGTGTGAGTGCCGGACTCTGTGCTCTCTTCCTTCCCACTAATTGCTGTGTGTTTTCGTAAGAGTCGCCGTGTAAAATGACTTTGCTAATGTCTCCATCGGTCACATCACTATCATCTTTCTCATGGCCTATCGCAAACTCAGCACAGCGGTTGAAAGAAAACGTATTTCCTGGGATCTCTTCAGTTTCTGAGTGTCTGGTGGCCCAGCGAGATGGACTACATGGGGCAGAGGGCTTCAGACCACTTTGGCTGGAAGGGGATGATGAAACACCTGCGATCTCACAGTCTTCTGCAGGTGGACTTTTACTAACGTTGCAGTCAGCATTGGCTGCCTTTTCTCCTAAGAGCTGTGTGCTTAGAGAAGACAAAGAACAAAAGTGAGACTCTGAGCCTTCTTGCATGGGAACAGTGTCGGTGATGTTACTCAGCAAATGATTTCCTTCTGTGCTTTGCTGTATATTTGAGTCTGCTGAGATCACTCCTGAGACATCAAACTTGGTCTTTCTCTCTCTATTCCCATCCTTAGGATCCTCAAAAGACACTTTACTCACATCTGCATTACTTAAGCCTATGGTCTGTAGGGTATCACATGAAGTAGGACAAATGTTTATGTGAAAAGGGTCAGCTGCAGAGAACTGTGACTTTTGGGGAGAGTGCTGACTAACTTTAAAGACCTTCTGCTGCGAGACAGTAGATTTTCCCTCAGAACCATCTGATCCTGAAGACAGTGAGTTGGGCTTGCTTTTGCCTCTCTTAAGAATTGATGTGAGAGAAGCCACATCTATATTAGAGTTCTCCTTCTGGGCAGTGAACACATTAGGAAGAGAGACACACAGACAATCTGCATTTTGGTGCTGATATTCAAAGGTCCACTTTCCAGGGTGCTTAGCACTAGAATGTGAAGGAGACCTGGAAGGTTCTTCAGGGGTGTGGTTGGAGGAAATATTTCTATATTTATTTATCTTTCCTCTTCTTTTAGGATGAGTTATGTTGATTAATATATTCTGTTTCTTACTTATGTATTTAACTTTAATTTCTTTTCCTACAATGCTTACTTTCAGTGAGGGGCTTGCAATTTTGGCACGTTCTCCTTCATATTTAGATGGCACTTCAGATTTTAATTCTCCTGCCAATTTGTTACTGTGTTTAGGAAAGCATCTTTTAGCGGTACAGCATTTCCAGATGTGCCTGATGGGAAACACCTGGTGACATCCCAGACATCTCTTGGTTGAGAACTGTGTACCTGTTTTGCAGAAAATGTTTTTCCTGATTTCTACCTGTACACTGAAAGCACCACATTTCACTTCTGTAATAAATTTACTTTTTTCTGGTTTAAAGCCTTGCACTGTGCCTGGGAAATCTTGTACTGTAATTTTTTCACATAATGATTCTCCACAGTCATTAAATATGACCACTGGTGAGATTTTCTTTAGCTGATGAGAGATGGCCGGAGGACCATCATTTTCCTTCCCCCTGTGTGTTTTGCTGTCAGATGGAGACTGTTTCTCAGATTTTGGAAGAAAAGAGGCATTCTGCTTTCCATTCACAGAAGCAGACATCTGTTCACCTACATTTTCCTTAGATTTCCCTAATGCCCTGGTCTGGTGAAACACAGCCTCTGAGGTGTCTCCTTTGACTTCCTTTCCAATGGCTTTTATATTTTGTTGGCATGCATGACCAGAAGGCTGAGATGCACCTAGAGAGGAAGCAAAAAAAAAATTCTGTATTTCTTAGAGAGCAGATGTTCTAAATTCAAAGGTGAATTGTGAAATGTAATATCCTCTGTAAGTATTTTGGGCAATAATTTTTTCATTAATTTCTAGTACGTTAAGATGTTTTCTCCTCAAATTCATTTCTAATAAGTTATCTTACTTGAAGTTATTAATTCTCTTAGAGTGAAGTGTAACATATAATTTCAGGAAATAAGGATTGAATTAACCATTAGTAAAAACAACTTCCAAATGTAGGCGAAAATTTCAAAAGACATATATGCAATTAAATTTTAAATGCAACCTCATGATAAAATCACATTGTCCTGGTCAGGTATTTGAACATGGTGTTGTACTACAAGCTACTCCGAACCCCATATAATTTGAGACAGCACCAAGAAAGAAAGAGGGAGAGAGAGAGAGATTAAACAAGATGGAAGAGAACTGAGATAGCTTCTGGGCAGCCCTTTAAGCATCCTTTGGGCAAACTTCTTACAGGACAGCATCATGAATGTAAATGCCCGTGGAGTCCAGGCAAATGACATCAGTAAGTAACACAGCTGGTTTATACATTCTCTGCCATTCAGCTCCAGCCAAGCTGTCATGTAAGAAGGGAATGAGGATTGCCAGATCCTTTCTTTTTCCAAGACAGAGCTAGAGGGTGGCTCTAGAACTTGACTCTGAAATTCTCTACTTTTTAAGTATTTGCTCAAGTTTCTAAAACCCTGTTTTGGTGAAAGGGCAATGTGCATCAGGGCCAGTTTGGGCTCAAGGACCGTCACTTTGTAGCCTGTCCTGTTTTGCTTTATAAAGTCGAAATATTTTAACGTGAGAAAGTTGAGCCTGAGCATGAGGCATCAGATCTTGCACAAAATATATAAAGAGCTCATATTCTATTTTAAATTACATTGGAAAGAAATTATTTGGTAAGAAAAAGGAAGAATGAGAGAAAAAGTAATTAATAATGTCTTGGAAGTTGATGACCCAAATGTCCAAATGTATATTTTTAATAAGAAGATGATGCTAAAAACAAGAAATGATTATTTATAAGTGCTACCTAAAGATGCTATTAATTTAACATGAATTATATATATATTTTATATAAATATTTATAATTGTATAAATAAATATAAAGAGTAAATAAATAAATTTTCCTTAACAGAAAAAAGAAAATACAAGCATACTGAAGTTACTTAAAGAATTTGACCATTCTTATTTTTCTCTTCTCTAGCTCAAAGGAAGGGCACCTCTCTTGGCAGAAATTGACATAATTTCCAGTGAGTTTGGTACAGTCTGAGAGCTGTAATTCAGGAGTCATGGGAGAAAAACTATAGACATATCTCTCTCAAGCCCATTAATAATTGAGCATGGACTTGATAACAGTGTACATCTACTGGTGGACTGCCTTCTGGAAGAGATTACATTTTATTCTTAAAATAACACCTTCCTGCCAAGAGCAGTTCAGTTGATAGCCCCTCCCAATTGTACAACTTTACATTTTGTAGTCCCTTTCAATTGGCTACACTGTAATATCTGCAAGGGAGAAGACAGAGCTACAATGCACTGATGACAGATTCTGAGAATGGGGCTCTTAACAGTCTATGTCTGAATAAATGTTTTCATTTAAATTATTACTGCTTATGCTACATAGCTTTAATAATGAATGCGGAAGTGTACACATAATAATACTAGGTCAAACTTCCAAATCATCATATGTATTTGTGTATATTTATCTTCCTACTTCTATAGGCACCCCTATGGTAAAGAATAAAGTAGACTTGGCAGTAGTTTAAAAAGTATTGCATTGGACTTACACACTGTAGTATTCATGGGTTTCCCTTTTTTATAAGCTTTTCTTCTTTTCCTCCTCATTTTGGGGAGCTGTGGGTCTTCAGTTTTTACTACCCTTTGAAAGGATCAAATTTGAAGTTATTTTCTATTCATAGTTTATATTTAATCAAATTACTTCCTCAACTCATTTGGCAATAATTTATCTTACTGTATTTACCTGGTTTCTCCACAGGATTCACATAATTTTATTGTCACAATTATATTTTCTTTTCCTCTTAATTTCTATCCTATTTAGGGCTTTGCTGCATACCATACGAACATTCAAATATTATACATAGGTCTACATATATATGTACATGCACACACATTTGTAGCCTCTTAGGATGTAAGTTGTAAAATTGGGCTAATTGATTAATGTTTTATACTCCATTTTTCTTATCCAAATATAAACATGTAATTTTTGGTGAAGTTCACCTAATAGCCTTGCTAAATTACATTCTTCATTATGCTACCATCACTCACACTATATTTAAATATTATAAGATTGGTTTCACACATTGACAACTCTTTCCAAAAGACGAATCTTTGCCTTACTTGTCATATAAAGGGTTGTATTTCCTGTTGGTGTCTTTCTTCGGTAATGGAAAGTGACCAAGAAGATCACTGGGAAAGGCAGTCCTCTGATGTGCTATCACCTCAGAGAGGCACCTGCCTGTGCTTAGAGCTATGTCTTATTCTGTTTGTTTTGCTGGATTAAAAGGATTAATCTATCTTCAAATATGCAAGGGAAACAGCTTTCTACAGAAGCAGTATCCTTTGACTGTATTTGGGCAGACTGTGCCTTTGGATACCTTGAATGTGAGAAGCTTGACTAGTATTTGTTTTATGAGAAATTTAAAATGGGGCTAGTTTGTGGTCAATTTGGGTGAAAACTTTTCTCAAATTCTTCTTCACTCACTTCTCTTCTCAACCGCCTCCCATCATAGTAGCTACTGATTTCAAATCCTCTATATTCCATGAACTCTCAAAGTCCTTTTCCTTTGGCCATATTTTCGATATAGGACATTGATATCATTTTGATACTTTCCAGTCCTTTTTTCTTTCTCTCTCATTAGCATAGCTAAATCCTTATGGCTGCAGTGGAAAGCAAAAATTCTTTCTTCTTAGGTCATTGTGGAGACTGGGTTAGTTGGAGGATTACAAACACATAATTTAATACCATTTTTATCCCTGTCTTACAAGTAATAGGTTTTTGAATTTAAAAAATGCTTCAGAGGCACTTGACTAGGTTGTAAATTACTTTTCCGTGATTTCAGACAGTATGAACCAAAAGCATTGCCTGCTGCACTATATTCAGTGGAGAGCAATCTGCACTTTGACTGGGAAGATCCGGGTATGTGGTCTGGCTCTGCTGCTTAGTTAGCAGGTCATGTGGTCTCTGGGAGATGTCACACTGTGTGATGGTTGAATTTGACTGTGCCAATTTGATTGGCTTGGGAGCTGTCCAGGAGACTGATGGAGCTCTCTTCTGGGTGTATCATTAAGGTGTAACAGTATTTGGTCCCTTTCTCCTTCTCCTCCAGCACCGTTTCCCTGATTGGCTTCGCATTTGCCGTGAGGAGAGCTGTTTCCCTCTCCCACGCCTTCCCGCCATGATGATTCTGCCTTACAGCAAACCAGCCATGGACGATATCCCCTGAAACTGTAAGCCAAATGAACTTCTCCTCAAGTTGTGAGTGACAGATATTATGCCTCATCCGTGGGAAAGCTGACTAATAGAGGTGGAGTTTCCTTCAGCAATAAGATAGAAATGTGAAGGGGCTGGGGATATAGCTCAGTGGAATAAGCGCTTGCCTAGCAAGCGCAGGGTCCTGAGTTCGATCCCCAGTACTGCAAAAAAAAAAAAAAAAAAAAAAAAGATAGAAATGTGACAAGCTCTTCCTGACAGAATTCTTGAGAAAATGCATATGAAGCTATGCATGGATTTTGGTATTCTCTCCTTTTTACTATTTTTTTTGTGTGTGGGGTGCTGAGGTATTGGTCCCTGTGAATCTTAACCCTTCACAGAATCTGCACATCTATCTAATGGAATGCACACATCAGTAGCACCAGCACCACCCAGTTATGGGAGACTGACCATCACGTTAGACCTGCCAGTGAGGGTTCAAGCAAGGCTAGTGAAGCCATGAACTCTCTTTTGAACTAGCAGGTCTGAAAGGAGTTTTCAAGGTCACCTCATGCAAAGCTCTCATTTTACAGGGGAGAAACTGAGATCTATGTTACTTCTGCTTCCTACACCTCATGAGTATTTGCAAACTGGGACTGGAACCTTGTCTCTTACACACTAGCCAGGCCCTCTGTGAGCAGACACACCTATTATATATAGATACCCCGGGATTCTTTGATTACAGTCAGAAAACTTCATAGACTATTTGCATTTTAGCCCTGGGAGAAAAAATTTTGTCCCACAAAATCAAATTTACTGTTGCATGTGTACCTCACATCTAGCACAGTGCCTGACACATAGCAGGGACCTAATATTTATGCATGACTAAATGCCTTAGATCGGCAGTACGAAAATGGGCTAATTATGTTTTTAATAGAATAACCACTTGTGTTCTGTAATGTATTCTTTACTTTTACTAATATGATATATATGTATAGTATAATTTATTGTTAATAGAGATTTTGTTTTCAGCAACTCAGTTGTGCACACTTTTTCATACTACCTATTTTTCTTCCTCTGTACTCCCATAAGGACAACTAAAATCAGCTGGTAGCAGTACCTGGAAAGCTAACATAAGTCCTTTAGGAGCCTGTGGGGGTAATATCAATTCCACTTTAACTCAATGGCAACAGACAATTCTTCTTATTTGACTTTTAAATATAGCACAGTTTCAATCACATTCTCTGAGCTGACCTTTGGCAAAATGAGGCATGCGAGTGGGTGTATGCTGTTCCTCTACCTTCTCTTGTCCCTTGGAACCCTCTTTCTCCAACACGTTCAATCATTTATGCTCACCCTAGTCTCTCACTTCTTTTGGACAGGGCCTTGTAAACTTGTAAGTTTCTCTATAGACTTATAGAGAAAATCCTTATAGCATAAGCAAAGCAAGAACACTAAAGAGGGTTTTAAAACTTTAAAGACTTTGATATTTAATTTCTCAAAAAATTTCAAGGTAAGAATCCACTGGAACAATCAGAATACTTTTGGACTTCCTCACGCATGGCTTAGAGTTTTAATTTTGAATTTCATATGGAGACAACATAATCATTTCAAAGCTTCTCTACAATAACTTCATAAAATTTGTGTATTTCCTGTGCCTAAGACAAGTGTTTCCACTCTTTTTCTTCCAAGTCCCCTATCTCTCCTCTCCCCACACTCTGGAGGAGGAGCTTGAGACCCATGTCATGGAAACAGGAGCTTTCCTAAATACAAATGGATCAATTTATCGGTTGGCTCTATCAGATTTATTTTGTGCGGGCTGGAAGTATTCCCGGACCATTTTCCTACGCTTCATCTCTCCTTCACTGCAGTATCAATTTGTGTTCTGCTGGCTCGCTGTATTTACCATTCTGTGCCTCTGTTCATGTTGACAGCAGCACACCTTACAGGATTTGCCCGTGTTTTCTGACTTCACTCACGTTTTCCAAGACCACTCTGAACAGGTTGTCCTCATCTGTTCTACCGGGAGGGCTCTTAGGCATGTCACTGCTGTCACCCACTGGATAAACTCAAGAGTCAATTCTCTGTTTTTGTCCTATTCCAACTCTCAGCAGAGTTTAACCTGCAAGGCTTTACATCCAACCCTTCTTTTCAGCTCCACAGTGCCACCTTCTCCTGATTTTTGTCCTGCCTCTGTAGCCATTCTCTCTTCATCAATTTTGCTGGATCTTTGCTGTTCAGTCTCTCATATTGGACATCTTAATGATTACTGTTACTTCTTCACCTACTCTCTTCGTAGGACATCTTTTTGCTGTGCTGTTACTTCCCCAGGTATGATCTCTCTCCCTCTCTGTCTCTCCCCATCTATCTCTGTCTATCTATACCTATAATCTGTATTACTGAAATAATTTATTAACTAATTATGTTACTTCCATATTATATCTTTCAACTGTTTATATAGCAGCTAGATTCATTTTAAAAATATATGTATAAGTTAAATCATGCCTTTCTCTGCATAAATCTCTTTAATGGCTTCTTGTTTCACTTTGAAAAAATTGTAAGCACCTCATTTTTATAATACAAATGCATACAATTTAATTCTATCCATAAGTAAAGTATATCACCACTAGACCTTTGGATATACATTAAGGAATTCATTCCACTACAAATTTCCTGGATTTATATTTTTCATAAATGTTTAGTTGTTCTGGGCAAAATTGCAATAAAGGTTAGGAAAGTTACTATGATTGCTATTATATATCAACTGAATTGTGATGCCTTTATATTGGATTTTATAGGTCTTGTTTCCAACTAGGCTTTGACTCATTACTATAATTCACAGAAGAAGAAGGAAAAATGTAAACAGGAAATGCTAACAATATCTTTTTACTGCAGAATTACATAGTGGTACCATTACTCCGAGAAAATCATTAAAAGCTAAAGATATTTTTGAAAGGTATTGTAAGAAAATTCTACTGGTGTCATTTTTCTGACAAATTACTTAAAATTTACCTATTGTATTGTTAAGCTGAAACACATTCCTTGAAACACTGAAAGATAATGCCCTATTACCATTAAAAGGCAAAAGATTCACAAAAGAGTAGATAATGATCACTATTAAAATTCTAGGAGGAGATTAAATATGAAATAAATTCAGATGCTTAAATGCTCAACTTCCAAGGTAGCACAGCATCTCGTTTTCTTTGTAATGCCCATTGGTTCCACTTTTCTATAGATGCTGAAATAAATCTTGGTTTTTCTTAGGACTTCATTTTCTTAACTTTAACACAAAGCCTCTGTCCTCTGACTAAATTTTGAATGAAAATTCAGACATGTAAAACACATTCTGAAAAGTTGAAGTTTAAAAACATTTTCAGAAAAAAATCTAAAATTTCCTTTGGAAGCATGTTCACAGTATAAAAACCTTATCTTTTAGTGTTATTCCTAATTTTGAGTAGCATGGAATTTAAGATATATGTTTGTCTCAAATTTAAAACTTGGGGCATGAATAAAGGAAGAAAGCCATTTCAATAATTTTCATATATTGGTTCAGTCTTTTACTCAGATTATACGGGGACAGGAAGATAAAACTCAAATTTGGGACTTGGGAAGTAATTCTTAGAGAATAGATTGTTAGTGTCATGAAACTAAGCAGCCTAGTTATGATCATTTAAGGGTGATTCAGTGTTTACTGAAAGCTGGTCTTTCCATCTTTACTTCCTTCTGTTGAAAAACATGGAAGAGCAAATGCTTTTATATCTGTACTTATACACATCTATGTGGATAAAAAGTTTGATTTCATTAGGTTAAACTTTTTAAATAGAATATCCAAGGCTCATCATGGGCAGGGATAGAGCTTAGTGGAAAAGCACTTGACTAGCACGATTAAGGCCTTGGCCAAGTTCATCTCTAATTAGCACTGCAGACAAATAAACAACAAATCTCTCATCCAACAAAACCAATTTTTCCTTTCCTTGAGCATCATGTCTGGGTCACTTTCTTGGTCCTGGGACAAAATACCCAGTGGCACGACTTAAAGGAGGAGAGGCTTATTTTGGCTCATTTGGCTCAGTGTTTTAGAAGGTGCAGGCCATGGTGATCAGCTTAAATGCAGAAATGGCATGGTGGAAGGGCCCACTGTGGAGAAAGCTGTTCGTGTCATGAAGTCGGGCAGCAGAAAAAAGACAGAAGCTGGGGAGGGAGTCCACACCTTCACAGGACATGCCCCTAGTGACCTGTCTCTAACCAGGACCCAGCGTCTTTCTCATAGTAAGCTGGCTGAAAGTCATTAGTGGAAAATTTTACTGATGAGTGTAGTACACGCCGCAATCCAAGCACCTTCCAAACACAGGAGGCTTTGGGGGCATAGCCCAGATCTGTACCATAGCACAGCCTATGGGCAAGATGGTGAGGCACACAAGGAATATTTATGTCCAGCTCCAAAAAGATTCTGAATCATCATTGGAGCATGACTTGTTAAGGTCTTAAATTTGAAGGACTAAGTATAAAAGATCCTGAATGTTAATACTCGTTTGAATGCTATGCATCAGCCTACCTGTTGCACAGTTGGTCAGATATAACCTAATGGATGAAGCAAGTGCTTGGAGAAGAAAAGCAGTCTCTCTACCCTATACAAATTTCATTCACATGTCTGAGAAAACAACTTTACATAGGTCAGAGGATTTTGCAAGTGGAATTTATTAGTGTTATTTATTATTGATACTTTAAACAACTAGAAAAGAAAAACATATTGGTAAACCAAAGAGAAATGAATTCAGAACTTTTTATGGCACTTGGGATTGAACCTAGGTGTTCCTTGCCATTGACCCAACGCTTTTCATTTTTATTTATTTATTTATTTATTTTATTTTTTTTTTATTTTAGAAACATAAAAGTACAAAAACATATTGACAAACAGACACCAATTATCATAGAAAATAGTACAATCACAACTAATCTATAGACAAGGTGATATGGTCTCAACAGTAGTTGTTG
>PVLD010005209.1:0-25215 GCA_004027595.1 Dinomys branickii
CCCAGCGTCTGGGGCTTTCCCGCGTCTCGCCACGGCAGTTTGGGCCGCCCTACCGCATCTCCCCCGGCAGCTCAGAGAAACACGTTCAGTTTGATCTTCCCAGCCGAGGTCCCGGCATTCACGCTCGCCAAGTCTGTCTCGAGCTGGTGGTGTTTATCAAGGAGGATCGCTCCTTTGCTGCTCACCTGGTCGCCATCTTTTGCCGCAGCCGAATTTTTCTTTCTATAACTTAGGACAAAGGGAGCTTCATTGTTTGGGCTTGTACCAGGAACCGGAACGAGGGCCGATTACATGGTTTTTATCCATTCAGTTTATAAAGAAACTATCAAAATAATTTCCAGATGGACTATTCCATTTGATCTTACTGATACTAAGGTATAAAAGATCTATTTTTCTCTTCATTCTTGCCAGCAGTTAGTATGCTGCAGTTTCTGAATTATATTGCTTGTTGTTTTAAGATCTTATAGTAGCTCTCTTATGATGATAGCTTGTAGTTGCTGGTGTTTTAATTGCTGGATATTGAATCTAACACACTAATAGATTTTTAAACTAAGCTACTGTGCTGCAATTCCATAACTCTCCTTAAGGTTTTAATTCTTCTTTATAAAAAGAGATTTTGCACATCTTTTCCCGTCTTGCATTTCATCCATATGTCATAATAAGTACAAAGCTTTTCTCTTGTCTTTTGTCCATCTTTAATTGGACTTTTTGTGAATGTTTTACTACTCATTTTCTACTTTGGACTTTGAATTTTTATATTTTAGAGCTTTTAAATATGTTCTTAGTATGAGTCTCTTCTTTGATGCATTTCTCTAAAATATTTTCTCTCATATTATAGCTAGTCTTTCATTCTCTCTATAGGGAATTTTGTAAAACAAGTATTATTTTATTTTTTGAAAGGCAAATACTTACTAAGTATCATAGTTTCGATGTCAAATCTAAATTTTTGTGGGTCTTGCAGCCCACAGTTATTTCCTTTATCTTCTTCTGAAATATTTGGTTTTGTATCTTCTATTTAGTTCCAAATTTTATTTTGAGTTCATTTTTATGCTGTGAACCTGACATCAGTTTTATTTGTATTCTGCTCGCTCTGTCATTTCTCTGACAAAATATTTGAGTATGTCCACTTCTGAGGGGTTTGTGTGTACCACTGGTCTACATGTTTATCTCTATGCTAAATACATATAAAATAGTGTAAGTGTATAAGAAAACCTAAAATCTTAAATCCCAGTTAAGATATAGCTGCTATTTTAACAAGAATATTTCCTAAAAATTATACCCACTTAGCTCAACATTATCTAATGTAATCACAGATGGAATGTACAAAATATAACAATAATTCTTATGCCTCTCGATCAATATTATCAGTATAATCCAATATTATGCTATTTGACAAATTAATCCACAAGTCAGAAAATGTTCTGTGATTAAGGGAAGTGATTTAGTACTTAAAAAGAAGAAAAATACAACAACAAATCAGAGATCACATAGAAGAAAAGGCTTCAGTTATTCCACATATTTTATCATTCTCTAGAGTTATATTACCCTGAATATTTACATAACAAAAACATGTGGCTTTACATTGGCATACAGCAATACATGTTGTATTTACTCAGAAGGTCATGTTTCTCATGGACACATGACTTGATTTCATCGCAAAACTGAAGTAGAAGTTTTGTATATAGGGAAGAGCTCTAGACATAAAGGAAAGAATGAGTCTTGGAGGGAAAGAGGGAGTAAAACAGATTGTTAAGGGATATTGTCATGTACCAACTTCCTAGGATGGATGTATTAATTATGTGTCACAAACATAGACAAATAATAGCATAAGCTGTGTTCCTAGATATATATGAAAATGCTGAATATTCTTGTTAAATGTCCCTGATATGCTTTCAGCTTTCCTAAATGCTTTCATTGTACTTACTCCTCTGAAATGCGAGTATATTTTAGCACACATTTCCAAGGGACATATTTATAATAACGTTTGCCTATACTTGTGATGTTGCTGACAAATGTATGCTATGAAAAAAATATAGTTGAATTTTTATAAAAATATAGTGAAACACTGATGTTGTTTCCAAGACCTTTGTGTTTGTAATTGGACCATAGAAATGCTTCTATGATACTTTACTATTGTGGGAAAGAATGGCACATTTTTCACAGCTGTGAGTCTCCTTTTTCTCCCTTATTAAATTGCTTCCTTTATTAGTCTGAAATGTCATTTAGTCTGCCTCATCTGCAATTGGATACTCACTGCCTACATTGGAACAAACATTGAATAGTTTTAATAAACAAGGTAAGAAAGAGTGGAAAAGGAAGAAAGAGGGGAAAAGGAAAAGTTTTAATCATTATGCTTGTTGATGACTTTTAACTGCTCCTTTAGATTTGTCAAATAATGTCTTTAAAACAATATAGCAGACTAGTAATAATTGAGATACACATCAAGTATGTACTGTATATATGATAACATCATACTATATATTACTGTATAGGCAAAGTCTCACTTCAAAAATATTTTAAAATTTTAAAATTGAACATAGAATCTTCCAGCAAGGTACTGCCATAAATCCTCACAAATCTAAAGCACATTAAAGAGAGTTCTACAACTGGTAATTTGTCAGTTTATTAATATTTTACTTGTTCTCATAGGTCATACTTGGAGGCCTTGTCAACCTCATCTGTACAAAGAACAACACCACTCTCTCAGAAAATGTCATTACGCCTGGCTATCAATTTTGTGTTTCCTGGAAAATAGTTAACATATTTCTGATCACTTATGTTACCCTTATATTACTATCAGTAGACTAAATAGATGCTGGCTGGCTTTTTTGACACTATGTTATTGTCATGCAGCTAGCTACTAATAATTCACAGTGTATTCTTCCGATATCAATTATATTGTTTATATTTCCAATTGCAGAGTTCCCTCTTTAGAAAATAAAAAATAGTAGTAATATGTTGGGCCATATAAATTTTTTCTTAAGTACATTTTGTAAAGTCCTTTGCCTCATTTCTGTGTTCTGTTTGATATGGAAGCTATTTGTCCCAAGGAAATTGGGTTTAAGAGGAAATAGTGCTATATTTCATTTTACAGTCTTTGTCAGAGCTCAGTTAGGAAAATCCATCAGAGATATTTTCATAATTTAATATCAAAATATTTTGAGAGTTTGGTAGAAGCTCAGTCATTAGTAAATATCAGATGTTTTCTTATTTATGCTCTTTATTCTGATTCTAGCATTGTTACTTAAATTGAGGTACATAAAAACCAAGAACAACTCCCTGGTTCACTGATTTATTGTTGCACTTAATAATGATCCTCATTTTCTTTTTATGACAAAAAGATTTTCTAGTTCAAGTAAAAATGCATATATTTGGTAATATTCATAAGGTTTTTTAAACAGAACTACAGTGAGAAGAAGAATATTTTAAGCAGTTCTTTTACCAAGCATGAAGTGGCGATAGAAGACACACAGACAGACACCCATACATTCAATATATCAATTTATATCAGACTTTTTTTTATAAAAGAAAAGGGGAAACTAAAATCAGTGTTTATTCACCGACCACCTACCAGAAAGCACCAGAGAAACATTACTTAATCTGTTTTTGATATTTTAGCTTAGGTACTAATGCTTAAAGGCATGAAAGAAATGTATGTTTATCAGCAGTTTACTTTTATCTGACCTAAAATTTCCCATAGTGATGGCACAAAGAGCAGCATATTCTCTTTGTTAACTGTGGCCATTTTCTAATGCAAATGATGAAGTGGGGAGGCTGCAGCCCCTAACACAGCAGAAGACAGTCTAAATATTTATCGGGAATTCGTTCTTCTAAATATATTTTGTTGAAACACAATCTATTCATTAGATCCAAAGATATATTTCATACTGCAGCTCTTTTAGTATCAAGAAAAATGAAAATATAAATTTTTCATTTTGTTTACTGAGGAAATCTATCACCTCATTAATTTCACCTGAAATCAACTTTAACATTAATCAATTGAACATTTTCACTCCCATATATCTAAATACATTACACATTGTTTAAAAATTAGACACTAATTTATTTTACTGTCCTAACATATACAACCCTAAAGCATATTGTCTTAAAATGAATATGTTACTTGTGGCTGGTAATGTAGATTGGAGCAGAATTTTCCATAAGGTTATTTCTGAGCCTGAGTCTCCACAAATAATACTACCATGGACATTGGCCTAGACAAAATATTTAAACATAAAAATGCTATTTAGAATGTGGTGACTTCGGGCTGGGGATATAGCTCAGTGGAATAAGCGCCTGCCTAGCAAGTGCAAGGTCCTGAGTTCGATCCCCAGTACTGCAAAAAAAAAAAAAAAAATGTGGTGACTTCAGTAAGTTTTTTTGACTATTTATCTTGATTTGGTAAAAGCCATCTATGACAAACAAAGAGCCAATATCATATTAAATGGCCCAAAACTAAAAGCTTTCACTCTAAAATTAGGAAAAAGATGAGGATGCACACTGTCACCACTCCTATTTGAGATAGTTTAGGAAATATTAGCCACAGCAATTAGAGAAGAGAAAGAACTAAAAGTAATAATTGTAAGATAGAAAAAAGTTAAATTATCATTATTTGCAGATGACATGATACTCTACATAGAAGATCCCCAAAACACCAAAAGACTTCTATATTTACTAACCAAATTCAGTAGTTTAAAAGGGATAAAATTCAACACTAAAATATCGGTAGCATTCCTGCAAACCAATAATAAATTCACTAAAAGAAAAGTTAAGAAAACAACCCCTTTTGAAATATCATTGTCTAAAATGAATTACTCATGGGCTGGAGGTACAGCTCAGTGGGCTAAGTGCTTGCCGCTGAGCACTAGAGCCCTGAGTTCGATCCCCGGTCCCGGAAAAAAATAAAAAAAATAAAAAAATAAAATGAATTACTCAGGAATCAACCAAACAAAGAAAGCAAAAGATGTCTATGCTCAAATTTGAGTTCTCTGAAAAAGTAGATCAAGGAGGATATAAGAAAATTAAGATATCCCTTGCTTTTCCATAGAAAGAACCAACATAGTGAAAACGGACACACTCCCAAAATTCTTATACAGATTTAATGTAGTCCTGATAAAAATACCAACGGCATACCTCACAGAACTGGAGAAAATAACCCTAAAATTCATTTGGATCCAGAGAGAGACCTAGAATAGCAAAAATAGTTCTGGAAAACAAAGACAAGAGGTATCACAATCCCTGACATGAAGTTATATTACAGAGTTACTGTGACAAGCACAGCATGGTGCTGGCAAAAAGAAAGACCTGAGGATCAGTGAAACAGACTAGACATTGCAAAAACAGCTCCAGACACGCCTAGCCACCTTATTTTTGACAAAGGAGCCAGGTACATTCACTGAAAGAAAGACAACCTCTTTAGTAAATAGTGCTGGAAAAACTAGCTTTTCACGTGCTAACACTAAAACTAGACCCATGTCTATTATCGTGCACTAAAGTACAATCAAAATTCATCACCTAAATATTAAAACATAAACACTAAGTGTACTAGAAGATGAAATACATAGAACTCATGAAGACATAGGTATAGGCAAAGACATCATGAACAAACTTCAGACTACGTGGGAGATATTACAAAGAGCCAAGAACTGGGGTCTCATCATATTAAAAATCATTTTCACAGAAAAGAAATCACCAACAGAATGAAAAAGTAACACAGAGAATGGTGAAAAAAAATAAGCCAGTTATTTCCCAGACAAATGGTTAATATTTAGAATATAAAAAGAATTCAGAAACAGAGGCCTCCCCAAATTAAGGACCAAGTATTGCTACGACTTTGAAATATTATCTAAATTTCACTTACTCCGATTATTACATTATTTTTAGAAAGTCAATATATTACTAATTCCTTCACCTCTTTCTTATATTACCCACCTATGTTCAAGATGAAATATTTGTTACTTAGTAAATTTTTTTACAAAACCTACAATGTAAAAACAGATTTCATGCAGTACTTTTACTTGTTATGTACACCTGTTTTTGTTCTTACTCTTACCACTTCATGACTTACTATGTTATATAATTTCAGACTTTTAATCATTTTGATCTACATGATGGAAAAATAATTCCTACTGTTCTGGAAGTGTAATAATACTTAAATTCCTTCTACATATCTTCATAATGATGTTACTAATTAGCATTTGACATTTGACATTTCTTTTTCTTTTTTTTGGTATCAGGAATTGAACTCAGGACCTTGTGCTTGCCAGGGAGGCACTTGTGCTGCTGAGCTATACCTCTGGTTCTGACATTTCACATTTTTCTTCTATGAAAATCAATATATAAACATAAAACAAAATGTATACATTTTAAGTAACAATTTTATAAAAATTAGATGGGTAAAAGCAATAGTGGTTTCAAGATATGGTATAGCAGAATTTTTAAATTAAAATGTAAAAATAATTCATCAGGCAGATTTTAAAGAAAGTCTTAACTATTGTGTTTGATTGACTTTTTTTATTCAAAGACACAATATCATAGACATAGCTTGGGTTTGCTTACTCTGGGTATGGAGACCCTAATGTGGGACTGTAGGAGATGCTCAGTGTATCCCTCATAGAGAGACTTGATTAATGTGGGCTTGTGGCCAATGACCCACGGGTAAATTTATAACACCCCACTGAACTGAATCAGCATGCGGACAGGTGTAGATGGCCCAGCGGAGGGCTGTTTAAATAGCATGAAAGGAGAATTGAAGGGAAAGTTGTTTCACTGTTACTCTCTCGGAGAAGCTGTCACACTAGCTTTCCTGATAGGACCTCACCTCTTACTTATATTGTCAACCTGTATATAAAATGAAATATTTGGTATTTTGTAACTATTTCCATAGAAAATAGAACATAAGAAAGATTTCATGTAACACTTTTACTTGTTATATATACCTGCTTTCTTTTATTTTCTTTCTTTTTCTTGTACTGGGAATTGAGCTCAGGACCTTGCGCTTGATCATACCACTTTATGACTTATTATGTTATATAATTCTCATCATCAGAGGAGCTCATCCTTCCTCTTGCTGAGGATGGCTGTTGGTCTCCTTGGGGAAGCTGTGGTCTTTACCTTGAGAGTCTCTTCCTGGCTCCAGTGCTCATTCCCCATCCTGCTGGCACATATCACTCATCTCACTGGAGCAGATGTTCACGCTTCCATCGCTGACCATTGGACCTTCCCAATGCAGACCTTCGATGCAGACTTGCATGAGACAGTGTCATGGCTCATGTCCTCCACTTGTATTTATGGAGGACATTGGTATGGGCTGTAAATCATTAGCTGGACTTGGGCAGAACATTGGCATGGGATCCAGGCCCTCAGCTGGATTTGACTTTTTGGGTGAAAATTATAAAATAATCCTATATATTATGTGTCCTATGTTAAATCTATTCCCATGCACACCCTAACTAAAAATGTCTCCTTTTAGAGGTGGCAGTGAGATAGCTGTAGGTCTTGGAGCTGATGCCAGTGTTGGCCTTTGTGAAGATGCCCAGGGTGGTGGTACTGCCCCCGACTCAGGTGAAGCACCTGTCATTAGCCATCAGCAGCAGTTTCTTGAACATAGGAGCTGACAAGATCTAGTGCCTTTGAAGGTGGAGTTCAGGCACACCAGCACAGAGACACAGCTGACTGCAATCTTGCAGACATAGTGCCGCCTTACAGTCTTGCTGAGAATTGCCTCTCTGCATATGTAAAGTGGAGACAATAACCCAGATGGCTCCTTGGCATCCCTGCAGTGCCTATCATCCATAGGGACAGGGCTACTGTGGCCTCTGGGAACAGCACTGCCTGGTATTAGTCTGCTGGCCAGAATAAGACTGATTTCCACTGGCATAATATTTAAAACTACACCATTTAAGGATGTTCTTAAATGGTGGCTGGAGGTATAGCTCAGTGGAATAAGTGCCTGTCTGGCAAGTGCAATGTCCTGAGTTTGATCCTCAGTACCACCAAAAAAAAAAAAAAAAAGGATGTTCCCATAAAAAAGTCAATGATCCTAGACTTCAAAATGGGCAACAAGATGGTACATCCCCCTGCAGAGATAGAAAATTTGGACTGGTAATCAATACTTTCTTTTAATATTTGATGTAGGCTGGGCATGGTGGTGGGATTACATGTCTATAATCCCGCACTCAGGAGGCTGAGGCAGGAGGATTGTTGCAAGTTCAACACCAGCCTGGGCTCCAAAGCGAGCTCAAGGCCAGCCTGAACTGCATAGCGATACCCTGCCTCAAAAAGACCATAAATAAATAAATAAATAAATAAATAAATATCTGATGTAACCTCAGGCTCCCTGGCTTCCATCAAGCCAAGTCACAGCCAAGAACTCAGCTACCATGGTTATTTCTAGAAAAGTCTTCTTTGAAGCTGCCAGGGTATCCCATTCTGCTATACCAGGAACTTATTCCATTTTCTGATTTCTCCAAGAAGCTCAGATTGTCTCTGTGTGTGGTGTGGTGGTGGGAGTGGTGTGTACTATGTGTGTGTGTGTGTGTGTGTGTGTGTGTGTGTTGTTGCTGTTGTTGTTATTATTATTTTCGTGGTTGTTGTTTGTCTTTGTTTTCTTTCACTTTTAACCTAATGGAGTTTGATTTTAGAGTATATTTGTTATAATTAAGATCCAAAAGTGTCCCCAAAGCCTCACTGTATTGCAGGCTTTGTTGCCATCTGCTAGAATTTTTAGAAATGAATAGCTTATGGTGGCTCTAATTTCATCAAGCATATTAATCCATTGTTAATTCCAGAGTGCAGTGCTCTTATTGGGTGGTGACACCTGATTATATGAGTCCCATCACTGTGGGCAAGACTTGGAAGAATATACCCTGTCATTGGATCCTCTCTGTCTAGATCTTCCTCTGCTTTCTGCTGCTTTCTGCTGCCTGCTAGGAGGTTAACAGTTCTCTTCCACCATTGCCCTTTTGCCATGTTTCTGCCTTGGACCCAGCTGCCCATGCACTAAAACATTTGCAACACTGAGCCAAGGTAAATCTCCCATTCTTTTAGCTGTTTTTCTCAAGTATCTGGTCACAGAGATGTAAAGTTGACCAATAAAATATTGGTTCAGTTAGAAGTTGTAAAGAGAGTACCATGTAATCCTATACTCTTGCTTATATAGCTGTGGGATGGAGATGTATTTTACGTATGTAAAAGATAGTAAAGAGGGAAATAAAGTAAAATAGTGTTTATATTTCTCAAATTGGATTGAAACCATAAATTGCAGATCTGAGATTCTTCACACAAAGCTTAAGAAAACATGAACAAAGTTATACATCATGATCAAATGGCCCAAGTCACTGATAAACAAAAAAGCTTAAAAGCACTCGTAGAATTTTTAGGAGTGTTCTGTACAGATAACCCAATTTATGGGTAGCCATAGATTTATCAGGAAAGAAGGTAAGAGGATAGTAACACGTTTGTGACATTCTGAAAGAGAATGAGGTCTAAAATATGAATTACACTTTCTTCCTAATATTTATCCTCCTCATATAAAAAAATGACCACTGACCAAGAAGAGAGGGAAGTTTGCACATAGCCTGAAATTTGTCAATCAGTCATCTTGAGGAAACTGAGTGAGATAGAAGAAAATACAGGTGAACAAGTCAAATAAATTGGAGAAACAATTCATGTGACTGAAATATTCAATGAGTAGACGAATTTAATCAAATGAACTATATAGAAATCTTCCAGTTGAAGAATTGAAATTATGCTGTGAGTACAACTGCCATCTTCAACCACAAGCAGAAGTCCTGAACTTGAATACAACCTTTTAAAACTGTCAGAGGGGAACAAGTATAAAAGTGTGGTGAAATGGCAAACTCATTTTTTTCAAAAGTAGAATAAAAAACACTCCTAAATTTTGGAATCACAAAATCTTTCAGAACCACAGAAATCTTGTGCAGCATAAGAAAGCTGGAAGCATCCATCATACTACTGGATTTCGATATGTACTACAGCCATAGTAACCAAAACATCAAGGTACAGGTGGAAAACAGACACCTAGACCAACAAAACAAAGTAGAAATCCCATACCTACACCCATACAGGGTCAACTGCTTTTCAAAAAAGTCATCAAGAGCAGAGATTGTGAAAAAGATAGTCTCTTCAATAAATAGAATCAGGAAAAGTGGGTATCCACATGTAGAAGAATAAAATGAGAAATTTATCTCTTACTATTTACTAATAAAACCTAACTCAAAATGGATTAAGTCTTCAAAAATATAAAACTTAAAAAGTATGAAACTACTGCGAGAAAGTACAGGGGATAAGCATGAAGTACTTAGTCCAGGTAAGACCTCAAAATCATAAGACCTAAAGTTAAATTAGAGGAATTAGAAGAATGAGAATGAGATCTCATCCAATTAAAAAGCTTCGTTTATCTAGAGAAATTATATTAAATGAAATAAACCAGACACAAGGGCCCAATACTTCCTGGTCTTGCTTAAATGTAAAGTACAAAACTGTTAACCCTATAGAAAGTCGGAGAAAAGTAATGGTGGTACTCAGCTGGAGAGAGAGTGGCCACGGGGGGATGCATTCAGACTAGAGCAATAAAAATCTACAAATTGTTATGTCAATTAAAGTCAAATTTTAGAAACATAGTGATGAAATACTAACCCAAAATTTTGTAAAAAATACATTTCAAAAATGGAGAAAAAATAAATTTTAGTGAATATTCAGGAAAACATTTTCTTAGGACACCATAGAGTTAGATATAGATTTATCTAAAAGGCTTGCAGTTTGCATGGTTGTACTGTGCAGTTTTGGTTGACTCTTTAAAGCAATGTCTTATACATTGTAAAATCCATAAATCCTGAGTATAAACAGGGATAAACTATTATGTTCATTACACCAATATAGTGGATTAGTTATATCCAGTGCTTAAAACGTTTTTCCATGGACATTTTTAGAGTACAGCTCCAATTTACATTCTGTGAGAGACACACAATTCTAGAAAATGGACTAAAACCACCGCATATATTTTAAAGCTTACAGATACTGGGTCAGATATAATGAACAAAAGTTATTTCCTATAAATTGAAAACTCCACAAAGCAATTTCAGTGTTTATGATATTTAATATTGATTCTCAGCTTGGTTGTCTTTAGAGATCAGAAAACACACTCTGGTCGTGTCTGGGTGAGTCGTGGGATGATGACGTCAGAACTACATCCGGTCCCTGGCTGGATTCTCCGTGGTGCCCTTCTCCTGTGCTCAGCTTTCCAGCAACTAAGGATTGAGCAGCTTTGCTCCAACGCATCCTTCTGCCTCAGTGTTCTTGCCTCAGATTCAGGGGACCGTGGACTTAAAACTTTGAAACAAATTAACCTTCTCCTCCTTTAAGGTGTTGATGTTGGATATTGTGGCTTAGTAAGGGGAAAGCTTTGACTAATACATAACATTGGTTGTAAGAAGTGAAGTCATTGCTAAGAATATACCTGGCCGTGTGACTCAGAAGGCTTTGGATTTAGTTTCTGGGAGATATTTACATGGATTGCTAAGTAAACAGGAAGATGCCATTTCAGCCTTCACGCAGCTATGTGCCAGAGTCATATGCTCTCTTTCAAAATGAGGTGTTTGTACTCACTGTGGCAGCACATACACTAAGCTTGGAATGATACAGAGAAGATGAACATGGCCCCTGAACAGGGAGGACATGCAAATTCATGAAGAGTTCCATATTTTTACAAACCTTGAAGACATAGGGATAGGCAGAGAGTTTGTGAACAAAGACCAAACTGCAAGGGAAATAATTCAAAGAATCAACAACTTGGATCTCATCTTATTGAAAAGATTTTACACATCAAAGCACATTACTAAGAGAGTGAAAAGAAAAAATTGGGAAAATATTTTAGCCAACTGTCCCCCAGACAAAGCACTTCTATCTAGACCATATAAAGAATTAAAAAACACCAGCCCCTCCAAATTCAAAGACCCAATCCAAAAATGAGCATCTGAGATGCATATACACTTCTGAGATAAAGAAATATGAATGGCAAATAAATACATGAAAAAATGTTCAACATCATTAATCATTTGAAAAATGCAAATTAAAACAACAGTAAGATTCAATCTCACACCAGAAGAATGGTTATCATCAAAAAATCAAACAATAACAAATCCTGGATGGGCTCTGGGTGAAAAAGGAACACTTATCCACTGTTTGTGGGAGTGTAGACTTGGGCAACCATTGTGGAAATCAGTGTGGAGATTCCTTAGTAAACTAGGATTAGAGGTCCCATTCAACCAGCTATCTCTCTTTTGAGTATTTTTCTGGAAAACCTGAAAACATCATACCACAGTGATATATGTGCATTTGTAAGGGACAGCAAATTATAGCATATCATTTTAAGACAGAATAATTCTGGTCTTAGTGTAAGCCTCAAAATGTGTCTAGAGAAACATCCCAGAGGGGTTGGAAAGAGTTAACTTTGCAGTACAGATTTTGCCCTGGAACTCTTCTCCAAGCCTAAGTTGTTTCACTGTTCCTCTCGCCCTAGATAAACATTGTAACCATAAAGGAAGACATAGGGAACAGAGCACAGAAAGTATATATCATTGTGGCGGGAGCTTGATCCAGTCATGTGGCACAAGGACAACAACTGTGACCAGGCCTAAAATATTCCAATCTATTACAATGGAAACCAAAAATGTACATAAGGTGGGAACAAAGGCAGTTAAATGCCACATCCCTGATTGGCAAATCAGGGATAAGGGGCAGCCAGTCTGTATTATTAATCAGTTTTATTAAATCAAATTAATAAACTTTTTATTCTCAATGAGTTCTTTGATGTCCTGTGCAATTCAGCCCAAGTTTTGCCATAACACACCCATGTTTATAGAAGTGCAATTTGTAACGGCTAAATTGTGGAAACAATACAAATGCCCATCAACTGAGGAATGGATAAGAAAGATGTGGTATTTTTATGTAATGGAATATTACTCAGGTATAAAGAAAGATAAACTTGAAGCTTTTATAGGTAATTGAATGGAACTAGAGAAATAAATCAGACTTACATGTGTAAATATCATATTGTCTCCCCAGTGTAAGAACCTGAAAGAGTAAATAAAATCCAAAAGGTACAATAGATATTGTGAAAGGGAAATAAACTACTCAAAAGGAAAAAAAAAACAAAACAAATAGAATGAAGGAAATAAGGAAGAAGGGAAAAAGTATATGTGTGTGTGTGTGTATATATATATATATATATATACACATATATATGATGGCAAAGCTCATTGTACGACTAATTTGTATTGTTTTATTGAAAGGAACAGTTAATGTTTAATTGCTTGATCAATCTTACATGCCTATATCTGGTTATCGAGTAACCAGTGTGAAGATAACAACATGTAATACAACAACCATTGGTCATTTTCTACTACCTTGTTTGAAATTCTATATAGTTTTTATGTTTTGTTTATGTCTTTGTTTTTGTGAATTTGTTTTTGTTCTTTTCTCTTTAAAATAAAATAAAATGAATAAACAACAAAATGACATGTTTCAGAAACTTGTGGCAAAACAGCCATTAACACTCCTTTCTTATGAGCATCATATTACCATGATGTTACCATCATGTTACCATATACCTGGCAGGAGACTTTCCCATAAGGACACCATACATCAGCAATGTTGAAAGTCAACAAAGACTGTCTGACCCTCCCGTATTCTAGATACTGTTCCCTATGTTCTTTGTGCTACAGCCACATCAGGCTCAAAGCCTCTTAAAACGGTTCATTGTTTTTCCTAGGCACACACCAAAGAGACTACTGCGTTTTTCTGGACTGCCCGTTTCCCTTTTTAGTTGAGTTGTGCCTGCTCCCTGCACACTGCTCCCTGCCTCTGTCAGGGAATTTGCCTCCTGATCTCAACTTTCCTTACTGTGGTCTTGGTAAGTTCTGTTGCTGCTTGTGTCACTGACCCTCTAGAGGCCCTCTTGCCTAGCAGTAAGGTACAGCTTATAGTTGAGTGGGAGAGCTTCTGCATAAAAATTTAAAGGCTAACTCAAAAGTTTTTTCTGAATTACATTTAATGAAATGTTTTAAAAATGATGTTTAGTTTCATTTAACCTTTCCACATTTTTCAGACATTATGCAGCAAAAGTAAACAGGCAAATACCAAAAATTGAAAAGTAAAATGAATGAGTAAATTATTTCTAATTTGGTTTACTAAAATAATAAACTTGTGATATCTATTTGCATGTCCACGTTTATGCTATGAAGAGAGTACAAAATAATTCATTAAAATATTTTTCTATGTATTATTCTCTTAAAAATATTAGGCATACCTAAAATTTCAATTTTTATCTGTTGATAATTTTGAGTTTTTGGTAAAAAGAAGATAACTTAATTTAAGTTATATCTTTTCAACATGTAGGGTTATTTCCTAGCAAGTAATTCTCCTAAGAAGGGGGCCTAAAAGTAAAAACTCTGTCAGAACAAGCTGCAGCTAAAATATAAGGCATTCTATTAAGATTTTTTCTGTTAAGCTAATATTTCTACACATATTATCTTACATGTATTGTTTATATTGTTTATAACCATATTTCTTTATTATTCATCCTCCTACAAAATATGTACAAATTATTAACTATTGAGATATTTTAAATTAAAGCACACATTATCATTAAATGTACATGCACCTCATTTTGTTTTTAGAAACAAGAAAAACAACCCTATTGACTTTTATCCTCAAAAGAAATTATCTCTTCTTATGCAGAAACTGAAATCCTGCAAAATAAATTAATACTAATAATTTTAAATAGACTTGGATAACTTGTGAAATGCCTTGAATTAAATAACTCTGGTCATTTTTTTTTTCTGCATGTTAAATTTATCCATATATCACAAATAAGTCTAATGCTAGCAGAGATGACAGTGAAATTTAAATTATTCAGTATCTTATATTGTCAATGTTATGTATTATGAAACCATAAAACTTACTGTGATTTACTTTCTACTCAATAAATATGAGTGTTATTAAATGCCATTCATTCAGATCCTGAAAGAAAATTATTTACAAGTTTATAACTCAACTATGAATTTTCATTTATAATTCATCATTTCCACATATCACAAAGAATTAGATGGTATGATATTAATTACTGAAAAAGTACCCTTACAAATAATATAAATTATATGCCTTTTTGTGTTTCTTTTGTTTTGTGTTGCAATGTACTTAGCCCCAGGTCCTATACATGCAGGGTAGATACTTTATCACTGAGCCATCTCCTCAATCCTCTAGATTCTTTTTTAAAAAGAATTCTTTAGTGTTTCAATAAATTTTTTGTTTCAATACTATGCACAATTGTGGTATTCTTTCCAATATTTCAAGATATTTGTTAGTAAACACTACTCCCATCATTATGTGTGTATCTCATGAGAACAGAGACCCAACTAGTAAAATAATTACTCAACTTAAAGGAAATCATTGAAAGTATTTTTGATATGTTAGTATGGTCACAAATATGAAGAACTGAGTTGTGAATTACTATACTAAGTTTTCCCCCCCTCATGTGTGATTTCTTTCAATATGATCTGGTAATGCTGTTTGTGATCTCAATGGATTTTCAGCACTCGAGTCTTTATGAGTACCCAAGTAAGTCCAGTCTTGGGCCCTCCACTGACATTTTCTTATAATAAGTCCCTTAGAGAACCTGTGTACTGTGAATATACACCTATTAAGACAAAATTGTGAAACCTGCCTCTAGCCTAGATACCTTCTTGTCACATTTTTGTATACCATTCAGTCTATGACTTACCCCCAAAGTAAACCTATTATTTCCATTCTATACTACCTGTACGTGCCTCATTATTCACCTATCGCAGTAAAACCTTAAATATTTTGTATTGCTTTGCCCTTCGTAGTTTATTTCTATTTCCATTTTTCACTTTTAGAGCCATTATCTGTGATCGTTTATTTAGATCCTTCTGTAGTCTTCTTTCATCATCTAGGTATGCTTTGAATTTCCCCTTTTCATGTGTGCCTTTTGCTTGACAGATCCATCACGTCAATGAATCCATCATATTAGAACTCTTTCCAAAACTATTGTATCCATTTGTTTCCTGCATGCAAAGCTCCTTGTATTTTAAAACTGAGGCATGTTTCCTTTGCAACACGTGCTAATTATTCTGCTTTTTGCATTTGTCCTGTCATGCTTCTGTAGAGCTGTACGTTCAGGAACCTGATGGTTACAGCGGCTTCCAGGGTCATATATGTCTGTAAGTACAAAGAATCACCAGAGTGAGCCTATTGTTTAGAATGAGAGGAGCAAGGGTTGTCATGTTCCTCACCCTCCTTGTCAGGCTGCTTTTTGGGCACTGGAAGTTCTGCTCACAGACATGCTCCTTTTGGGAGGTCTTTACCATGTTAATACAGCTTCTGTCCATTTCTAATAATACTGCTCCCTGCCATTGCATTTAAACATATGAAAAATTTTTTCTCATTTTGCTATCTTTTAGGTCATTTCTTGTTTTTTCTATTTCCTGAAGTACCAAGATCCGTATCAAATTTACCTTGTCATGGTACTCCTTTTTATTTTATTTTATTTTATTTTATTTATTTTTTTTTTTTCCGGGACCGGGGATCGAACTCAGGGCCCTAGTGCTCAGCGGCAAGCACTTAGCCCACTGAGCTGTACCTCCAGCCCGGTACTCCTTTTTAAACTTCTTTCAAAATGGTTATCTTGGGGCTGGGGATATAGCTCAGTGGAATAAACGCTTGCCTAGCAAGTGCAGGGTCCTGAGTTCGATCCCCAGTACCGCAAAAAGAAAATGGTTATCTTTTCTCATTGTGTGTTTATGAATTTTATATTCTTTAATTCTATCATGTCAAACTCACTTCTGTTTCACCACACACAAAACCAGTGGCAGGTGATCTACGTAACAAAATGCAGATAAGACAGAAGAGTGTGTTTACAATATTGTGGTAAGGAAGAAATCTGAAACAGGGCCAAAGAACACACAACGTAAAGAAAAAATATTGTAATGAGTGAACATGCACTGTATTCACCATCAGCTTCAAATTTAGCCAACAGAAAAGCTACCGAAGACCGAAGAATTTAGGACAGTAGTTGCCTTTGGAAAAGAGGTAGTGATTGGGAAGTCTGGCCTGCTGGTAATTATGGCTCGGTGCCTGGTGGATAGACACCCTGTCCTGTTTGTGGTTTTCTCAAAAGTTATCACGCTTCTTCATGGATAGCTCTAACTTTCTTGCAGCTTCATTTTATCTCTAAAAGCAGAAGCAGAAGTTGAAAGTTCAGATGTAGGGCAGTAATGCCAGTAAAGGTTTAAAAATTTGTGGCCATCATGGGAAGTAGAGAACCTGCCCGCGTTGTTGCTTACCGACTTTCCCTCTGCTGTATTAGGGCGCGCGCTGTCACAGTTAAGTATATCCCAGTGGTTCCTACAGGTGCACATTCCCATTTCTCAGGGAAATCTCCTAAGTAATTCATGATTTTGAAAAGCAAGCCCTACCCGTCAGAGCTTTCTTCCGCAGGGATAAATAATGGCAGATTCCTCTTCAGCCAAAGCATTGCTTATTTATTTAGAAATAAGAACATTGCTTTTTAACATGAAAACCGTTCTGGAATTTTAATTATTTTTAGAAAATAAAGACTTTCTATCTCTGAACCAAATGAACTAAACATAACCAAGGCTTGCGGAGAGTTTAGTCTTCGAAAATGCTGAGGATGCAAGTGCAGCATTCCACAGGTGCTTTGCAAATGTAGATGCAAACGTAGATTACATGCGGATAGTATAACTACTTCCAGTACGTGACCTGGACTTAGGGTAGAAATGTATATAGGTACGTTGGGATAGCATAACTTTTTAGTTACTATTTGGGAAATCATCTCGAGAGATATAAGAAAAAATAAAAGAATGAAAAGCAATGCATATCAGCTAAAAAGAGAAAAAAAAAAAAGCACTGAGGTGTAGTAGGATGTTGTTTGGACAGGGATTTTCTATTATGAAGCATCCCATGGATAACCAGTCCTCTGTTGCCTAGCTGTCTATTCTGCAAGGAATGTGTGCGTGTTTTGCTGCTCCCAAGTGGACAGAACGGGTGCTCTGGGCCTCTTTCGAATTCCGGTTCTCTCACTCTCATTCTGTCCTTAGAAGTCTGTTTCAGAGAATTAACACACTTGGTTTCTTTTTATTTTTCTGAAGTAATATTAAGAAATTCAGAACCAAACAAAGGAAATTAGGGAAAAAACATGTTTGTGCCAAGTGGCAGTGCCACTAATTTGTACTCAGTGTCATTATTTATTACTAATCCCCTGATTATTCCAATTTAAATACCAACAGCCCGGTCTATTTTACTGATAATGGCCTTTAGCAGGATAACCTTGCCAACGCATCCCATCTGCAGGTACATATGCTCTCAGACTTCTTCGTTTTAGGCGACAAAAGGTTAATATATGCTGCACTAAAAGTGCTTTAATTTTACTTCATTTTTATTGAAGACAAGTAGATAAACATCTATGGGCAGATATCTGCCTGCAGGCATGAATATGCTTTAAAAGAAATATTGCTTCAGTTATGCAGGATGCTTTTAGAGGGAATTCTTTAGTATGTTACCTGACTGCAACACAGCTCCAGCAAATGTCTACGTTGATTACTGTTGGAATTGTTCCAGTTCCTTCTCTGTGTTGAAGTCTATTTGTTCACATTTTCAGGAGATAAAGAAAATAAATATAATAGGTTTTTAAAAATTCTATTGTATGATTTTATTAAAAACAAAATTTCATCTTAGCTTTAAATTGCAATTGGTAATACAAATATGACATTTTATTTTCTTTTTTCTACAAACTGTTCAAAAAGTGACTTAATCAAAAATAACATTTTGGTATATAAATTTCAGAAAAATTTTAAATTTGCTTTTAAGGAGAAAAATACACTAAAATGCTATACATTATTAGATACCTTTTATAAATTATAGAAATCATGAGAAAATACTGAGTTTTATCATTCCAAAAACAGTGCCATCAACATTTTAAATTGTTGTTAAACAATTACAAATGATTGTTAAAATAGTTATTCCATAATCTATATCACTTTATCTACAATGTAAAATGAAAAAATAGCATAATAAAAATAATAATACAGAATTTGAGAGATGATATAAAATATGTTTATCAATTTCAAAAATTTGCAATTTTGATACCTTCACCATTCAGTACTTAAAAATTAATTTCAGAAAATCTTGATTTTAAATTATACATTAAGCACTTCTAATAAATATTATGATTCCTTTGAATATTACAAGACAACTCTGATCCTGACTGATGTTCTCTGGTCAGATCAATATGCAATATACAATAGTACAATTATTATTTTAATAATTATTGCAATAATTTTTCTGTTTGTTATTAAGTATGACTCCCATTTTTAAGAACTTGTTTTTATTTTTCTTTATAAGTAAAACTTAAGAAAAGCTCTTCATATCAAGATTAAAATAATTCTAATGCCTTCTAAGAGCATTATATTTTGCCATACATTGTAGGTACAATGTTAAAGAGTAATGCTTTCTGGTATTTTTTTCTTCAATACAGTGGTGTACAATTTTGACCCAATCTCAGGTAACCTACTATAACTTCCAGAGATCTGATCCAAGGTATGTCTTTGGGAAATTATCTCATTATAACTGAAACAAACTATCAACGTATGTGCATATACAAGTGACCAATTTTAGAGCATTTTATCTGGGGCCAAGGTGCACAAATATAGTGTGATGTTCATTTCAAGGTTTTGAGCTTGCACGAGATCATAGACGAAGGGACTATGTAAGAAGTTTTGTGCTCAGAAATTTCACAGTAGAAGACTCCTCAGTGACTTCCAGAATACTAAGGTCCGAATCCTTCAACATTGCCATGTTGATTTCTTATCTTTAAATTTAAATGGAAATT
Source organism: Dinomys branickii (assembly GCA_004027595.1). Taxonomy (NCBI): domain Eukaryota; kingdom Metazoa; phylum Chordata; class Mammalia; order Rodentia; family Dinomyidae; genus Dinomys; species Dinomys branickii. The sequence goes on from PVLD010005209.1 coordinate 19,949, forward strand.
AGGCAGAAAGTACTGCTTAACCATCAATACATATATGTATAGAAAAAGGAGATACCAGCTAAGAGAGTGTTGACCAAACATTAGGCAGATGGTGAATTTGATTTGTACAAGTAAGCTCAACACTGGCCCAAAGCAGCTTAAATAAAGCAACCGACTAAAAATACTTGCACATAACCCATTCACTTCTTCCGTTCTTTCCTTCTTTCTCTTTCTCCTGTTTCTCCTGTTTCTCCTTCTGTTTCTCTTTCTCTTTCTTTCACACTTTTTTTTTTTTTTTTACTTTCTCGCTTTCTGAATTTTGCCACTACACTGAAATATCTTCCATTGGTCTTCCTCTCTCTCCATGGTCATATCAAATCGACATCATATGAGGTCTAGTTGGCGAGTACTTTCTTTCCTGCGTTGAAACACCACCATATCACTATATTTCTAGCCATACTATTCACTTTCTGGTATTCCCAAGCTCCAGCTCCATAATTTGACGACTAGTTCCTGCCCAAAGGAGCTATCAAAATAAGAGTGAAGATTTCCCCTTCCGAGTCACACATATAAAGGGCAAGAAAGCTGACACTGCACTCCCCATAGTAAGAAAAGAGGCACAGAAACAAACCTCCATTCAGCCACTTTTCTATTTTAAATCATTGAGATCACAGAGTCTAAAGAAAAAAAATAAAGTATTTTTTGCCTTTACTGTCTCTGACTTGTTTAACACAACGTTCCGACCAGATGTGTGGAAGTTTCTCCCCATGCACAAAGCCATACTTCAGCCAAGACCAGCAGATTGTCCTACAAGGTGGCTAAATCTTCACACTCTTCCTGAAGTGTCAAAGACCCCAACAGAGCTGAGTATATAGCTCATGCTATAAGCGCTTTCCTGGTAAACCTGAGGTTGTGAGTTTAAAGATCCCAACAAAGGTAAAAGACTTAGTTGCACAGGACTGTATCTATTTAGATGTCAGTACCAACTCCCAATTTTTGTCCTAGATTTCTCAATGGTGAAAAACTGGGGTGTTTAAGTCTCTCAGTTTCAACTAATTTGCTGGAGTGTATTACATAGCTCAGAAAAAAATGATTTACTCGGGCACATTCAATTATTACAAAAGTTACGACAGATGATACAGATGAATTGCCAGATGAAGAGGAAGTGAAATTTCTATACTTGTTCAATGTATGTCACCCTCAAGGAACTGTTACGTCATTTTAAAGAAGTCACAGGCATTATCTAAAAGATAATAAGGGTCCTAGGAGCATTAAAAATTGTTGATAAATATTAATCTAGACATTTAAAATTATGTTACATATATTGAGTTTGAATGGAATGTTTAGTCAGTATATTGATTTTCATTGCTTATAATCCATATATCTTAAAATCCAATAGACTGATAAAAACGCATAAAAAAACAATGAGAAACCAAATTGATCTTTTTCAGTTAAGAACATATTCATGACTATTTGTAGATGCCACTTTAGAGAAGTTTTGGAGATTAATTATAAATTATCTTAAGTTACAAAGCATTTAGTGAATGAATTAAACCAGAAATATTGATCAATTCTTTTTTATTAATTTACATAATTAATTAACAAGCAAATGTACATCAAAAATTATTAAATAAGGTGGGAAATTAACCCTCTATGGAAATTATTTTCCTCCCAAAATAAGAATTTAAAAAATCATGCATAAAATGCATAAAAATATCTTTATAATTTCTTTGAGTTTTCCTTATCTCTTGCTAAATGTCACAAAAATTATAGCAATCTGACAATGTATTATTTTCAATATGTCTATTTTGGATTTTAAAATAAGACAAAAATATGCCCTTTACCTGGACCTATTTAATTATGTTTGTCTAAGAAGACTGCTTTTATTGTGTATTGCAATATAGTTACTGGCATGTGTATAAGTACAATTAATATGAATAATTATAAAACAAGAGAAAGTCTTCAGATCCTGTTATTTAGATGAGAGAAATCATGTTTATAGAATCATTGTGAGTTAGATTTTTGCTCAGCTAATTTTAGTTTCATTCTACTTCGATGCTCAAAGCAGACAGATTTGGTTCTTATCCTATTATCCTTAATGGTATTAACTAAATTTTTAATAATCAACCACAAAAATAAACTGAATATAATTAACTTTTCATGTTTTAGTAATAGAAGGCATAGCGTATAGGTCAATAATCATACAATCTGTGGAGACTTGTAAGAACATGTCTTCATTGCTTGAAACTTTATTAAACTGGCTGCCTAAGATTGAATTGGAACTGAAAATGCCTTATATTTTACCTTACCATTGTATGATGGCTAGTTAACTGAGCAATTATGAAAGTTATGTATATTCATTTTGATGCTGTCAAAAATCATGTCCAGCTCTAAAATTATATTAGATGACCATAAAGTTGTATTTAAATGATGACTATTAATAATAAGTAAAAATAATGCAGGACATCATGTAAAAATAATATGCTCTTTGGGAGAATTTAACAACCTGTATGATATAGTAAGTTTTCCACTAGAAATTCATACCTTTGTGTTGTGCTTAGAATTCACACATTATGATTTAATGCTACTACTATGGCCAATAACAGGGTCTAAATAATTGAGCCTCAAATTGTTCATCTGTAACGAATGATTGTATGTCAGTCAACTGCAACACAGAAGATCATTTTTTTTAATCCAGAGTTTATTTCCGGAAGATGAGTGCTCATACCTCAAATTTGTAGCAGGTGTCATTTCTTGGTAATAACTTTTTAATTTATCAATGAAAAATACATATAGCTTTTTCCTGTGTTTATTATATGTTTCTATTTGGAGAAAAACATAGAAGCACATAGGGGTTGGATAGCATGCTCTACCTAGGAAGGGTTATTACTTCCAGTTACCGTCAGATGTGTTTGTTACCAGTACTTTACTAACTATAAAGATTTCTCTCAAAGGAAGAAGTGAGCTAAGGATAAGAAAGCATTCAGATGAAGTCATTTCACATAAACATTTCAAGGTAGTTTCTCTTTTAATTTTTTTTTTTAAATAAAGGAAGGCAACCTATTAACAGCCATGTACAAAATAGCAAAAAACAATACAAGCAATACAGAGTTACAGACAAAGTGGTAGGGAATTAATAATGGTTGTTGTATTATGTACTGATATCTTCAAAGTGGTTTCTCAGGAAAACAAATACAGATATGCAACATTGATCAAATAATTAATCATTAACGGTTTCTTTCAGTAAAGTGACAGAAATCAATAGACAACTATTAGCTACCCTGTATATACATACATACGTACATAATTACCCTTTCTTTCTTTTCTCTTTTCCCTCACCTTAGTTGCTTTTTACTTTTGAGCATGTTCCTTTCATTTCACAATGTCTATCACACCTCCTAATTTTTATTCATTCTTTCAGATTCTTACACTAGTGAAACAATAATACACATGGAGGTCTTGTTTATTTCACTTAAGAATATGGTTTCTAGTTGTGACCATTTACCTATAAAAGCCTTGAGTTTATCTTTTTAATAGCAAAGTAATATTCCATTATATAAAATTACCACAGTTTTTTAGCCAGTCCTCAATGGATGGACATTTTGGTTGTTTCCACAATTTAGCAATTAAAAATTATGCCACTATGAACATGGCTGCACATATATCGCTGTGATATGATGTTTTCAGATCTTCTGGGGAAAGACTGAGAAGGGAAAAGGTGGGATAAATGGAACCTCTAGACCTAGCTTGCTGAGGAATCTCCAAACAGATTTCCACAGTGGTTTCAACAGTCTGCATTCCTACCAGCAATGGAGAAGAGTTCCTAATTCTGCACAGCCTCACCAGCAATTGTTATTCGTTGATTTCTTAATGCTAGCCATTTTTACTGGGGTGAGGTAAAATATCAGTGTTGTTTTAATTTGCATTTCTCAAATGACTAATGATGAACATTTTTTCATGCTTATAGTTACCATCTGTATTTATCTGAGAAGTATGTATTCATCTCAGCTTCCCATTTTTGGATTAGGTCTTTGAATTTGGAGGGGCTGATGTTTTTTAATTCTTTATATGTTCTATATAGAAGACCTTTGTCTGAGGGACAGTGAGATAAAATTTTAAAAATATGAGTACTTCTTGAGTTTGAGAGTTATCCTTGCATAGGGTCCATGCTAATCTTTGTTTCATTCCAATTTTAGAATATGTGCTGCCAAAGCTAGAACTCAAGGTAGTTTCTTTACAAAGTTGTAACAAAGGTATAGTTAGCATGAATAAAAGATCTGGCAAACTATTAGCTAAGTAGACCTAGAATTAACTTTTGAATAAGCTTAATATTGATTAATAATATATGTTTTTACAAATGATACATTAGACTCCGTGTGTACTTCTCTCTTTTTTTTTTCTTTTTGAGACAAGGTCTCACTATGCAATTTAGGCTAGCTTTATACTCACTTTGTAGCCTGAGCTGGCCTTGAACTCACAATGATTCTCCTGCGTCAGCCTCCCGAGTGCTGGGTTACAACTGTACACTACCAAGTCTGGTTTAATGTGTACTTCTCTTAATCTTCATCGTTCACTCAGTCTTTCAAACTTCATTGTTTTCTCAAACTGTGCATAACACCCTCTAACACTCTCAAGACTACATTGAATTCTGTGTCATTGAAAGGAGTTCCTTCTTTCATTAAATATTGTTCTCAATAAGCAAAAATATATACACATGTGCTTACATTTCTCTTCCTATTTCAGAACCACAGCCTTATCAATGCCTCAACATTATTCTACTTAGTAACTATTCAGTGGAATTCAAACTTCAGCTAAATAAAGAGTAAACTCTCACATAATAACATTTCTTTCTTTTTAAACCAGAAATTTATTCAGTAGTATGAGGCTCTGTATTAGTCTGGTTATATACCACTTCACTAAAGCCAACAAAAGTACTCATCCTTTCTAATTTCACATTCTAGTGGAGATGATTGGAAAACTATTAAAATAAATTACCAACTTCATGCGGAAAAATCCATAGTGCCATGAAAATGTGTCAAATCTATGAAAATTATGAGTTTTAGGGAAATATGTAACTTGAAAACAGATGCAGAGAAAACAATAAATCTTTTTGAGAAGTTTATGTTCTGGATGAGCAACAAGACTGAATCATTGAGGTCATCTAGTAGAAGAAAACTTCAGGGTCAAGAAGAAGCACACTTCGAAGATATCAATATGTAAAGCAGCAACTATTGGTGTTTTGTTGTTGTTTTTGTTGCTGTTGTTGTTTGCCTGTTTTGTTTTTTGTG